>JBAIZL010000033.1:437500-672500 GCA_036971475.1 Prosapia bicincta | reverse complement strand
CACACACACACACACACACACACACACACACACACAGGCAGAGGATTAGGATGGGACGTATTCAATCCGGCGCTCTGTTTATTAGTCTCCTAGTAATGCTTCCTTGATCAAACTTTATTTCTTTAAATTTAGTAACACACATCAGAAAGTTTGGCATACATTATTTCTGCACATCATTACGAAAAAATGATACCAAACAATGTACAATTTATTGTCACTGTTCATGAGGGGATAACATGAAATAAAAATAAAAAACTGTATTGGCATTATAATACGTTAAAGTGACTAATAGCTACTAAAGTAAATCATGGGTTGTTTGGTATCACTTTTCTTGTAATTTTAAGCCAATACAATATTTATTAACTATTTTTAGTTAAAATTACAAGTTAAAAAGTTAGAGTTTTTGTTAGAAGATACCATGGTGAGGAAATACGCCCGGTCTTGGGTCTGTCGCTCGTGAGGTGAGTGTACGTGCGTGCGAGTGAAACTCGCACTGCGTCCAGAGGCATTCACATTTTGGTATTGGTATAGGTTTCTTCTACGTATTAATTTGCACAGACCTAGACTTCCTGGGGGCAGAAAGAAGTTTTAATTTCAATGGAGATCCAATTAGGTTAGTAGTCAAGTCCTCTACACCAGGCGTTCTCAACCTTTTAGGCTCTGAGCCCCCCTTCACACTTTGGTGTGAGGTCACGCCTCCCTTCACGGATTAAGTTAATTTAGACTTATATATGATAAATTTACTTACATTATGTTTAAGTAATAACCAGAAAAATGTTCGCTACTTTTGTAGTGCTAGTGTGAGGGCTAGCACTGTTTCTCGTTAACTATTTTTTGTATGTTTGGATGAAATTTTGACAAAGAACACCGCATCTCACTTTCCACATCTAGTCTGGCTCGATAGTTAGATTTTGTATTAGCCAGGGCTGAAAATCCTGTCTCGCATAGATAATTTGATGAAAATTGTACAAGCAACTTGACTGCCTCCATTGCTACTTCTGGGTAAACAGGAAGATATAGTAGCCAGAAATCTTCGAGATCCATGTTTGGGAAATCCAATTTAGCTTTGGAATCACATTGCAAGTCAATTGTTTGTTCTTGAATGTGACCAGGAGGTATATCAATGTTGATTTGAAAGGGGTCTCTTGTTAACTTGAATTCCCAGTTTCCGAGCTTATATCTGGGAAATAGGCTCAGATTTTGTTCTTCAGAGACAACAAATGCTCAGATATTAGGTCCTTCATTTCATTTACTAGGTCTTTTGGAAGACTTTGGGTATCATCGATGAAATTTTGGAAAGGAAGAAAAGTTCGTTGAGTAAAGAAATAGAGCTTTATAGCTCTATTAAGCTATAAAGAAATTTCAATGATTGTGTGTTTGTGTCCAACATCAAATTCAATTTTTTTTAAAATTTGTTGACGCCTCCCCTGGAATTCTTCCACGCCCCCCAGGGGGGCGCGCCCCCCAGGTTGAGAACCGCTGCTCTACACAATGAGCTACTAGGTCGCAAATACAATGATGTAAAATAAGGGGGAAAACATTTTTTGATATGTACGGATGGATCATTGCTTGAAATTTTATAAATCCTATCTGTTACAAGGCTGTGAAGATACAGGGATGGAAAATAAGATTTAAGGGCTTGATCTGCTACAGACAAACAATATAGGCCTATACATTAAAAAAAAAAATTAAAGTAAATTTCTACAAGGTCAACATAGAAAATTGTATAATCGTTTTTTATAAATCCTATCTGTTACAAGGCTGTGAAGATACAGGGATGGAAAATAAGATTTAAGGGCTTGATCTGCTACAGACAAACAATATAGGCCTATACATTAAAAAAAAAAGTTAAAGTAAATTCCTACGAGGTCAACATAGAAAATTGTATAATGGTTTTTTATAAATCCTATCTGTTACAAGGCTGTGAAGATACAGGGATGGAAAATAAGATTTAAGGGCTTGATCCGCTACAGACAAACAATATAGGCCTATACATTAAAAAAAAAATTAAAGTAAATTCCTACGAGGTCAACATAGAAAATTGTATAATGGTTGGTTTATTTCTTGTTCGTTTCTCTTGAACCATTCTTTTCATTCGCCGTTGAATAGGAAAAGGGTAATTAGTCAGGTTCCCAAGAAATGTTTATATAAACTTCTATAGGCCCAATCATTTTTCCTGCATACTTAATTATAGTATTGTATTAGGGTTTATTACAACTTGTATTGTTTCTAATGGTCAGGAACGTATTTCCGTGTAATCCAGGCGCGTATCCAAGCCCACAACCTTCAACAACTTTGGGTTAAAAATCGACAATATATTATTAAATTAGGGCTTTTTTCGATAATTAAGTTATTATATATTCTCAAATATAAAATCCTAACTGTAATAAATATAATAATCATTTTGTAACATTGTAATGCTCTTTGAATAATTACAAAAATAGAATCACTTATCAAATACTAGTCTATGTTTATAAATACGCTCGAATTTTAACTTAATTTACTTCAGTTAATTCGTCTTTTATTGTAAGATCAACCATGGAAGAGGACCGTTTGACAGAATTAGCATTGCTTAATATCAATCGAGAAAAAAAATTGATATAGATTCTGTCATTGATCTTTACGCAAGAAAACGCAAACATCAACTAGAGTTTATTATTTAATTACGAACTAATAATTTTAGTATGAATTTAATTTTTATTTGATATTTGATTCTATTGTTAAATAAATAATACTTATAAAAATTAAAATCATTAAATATTTTCAAATTTTAAGCATTTTTGTTACATATTTTACATACACGCACACGCACACACACACACATTATATATATATATATATATATATATATATATATATATATATATAATGCATCGATCGCCCCCCATTAAGCAAGTCGCTGGATACGCGCCTGTAATCCGAGGGGTGCTTGATCCCAGTTTCCTCGAATATCGACACTCTACTGTATTTAGTAAGATCGTTGTTGCACTTTAACGTTTAAGAAGAAAGTTTAACTTACCTCCATCTCTTCTAGAGTACGTTTTGTAGCGTTACATTGCAACACTGTGTTTGGTTTAACATTCTACAAGCTATCAGAGTATAATGGGTATATGCCGGCACACAGCGTGACAGCTTGACACTGTTACATAGTACACGAATGTCACGTAGGCGGATTGACATGTCACTGTGCGTGCAGTTTACATGTATGTGCGTGACACGTCTCTAGTTAGGCATTCAAGGCTGTGTTGTTGCTTTGGTCTGGGATGTGTCGCTGAATGTTCATTATGAGCCAGTTATGTAATACTGTATTTAAGAAATATAATTTGTAGCTATTTATAGATTGTCTTTCGTTTAGTATTCAATTAAAATAAGTAATTTAAACAAATATCGAAATCTTGTTGCTGTTCATGACGAGCTGGTAATTAATTCTTATTACACTTTCGCTATTACTTGCGACCAGACTTTTTGTTAACTAAAGGTTGTTAATTGTTAACTTACACTTGGAGGAAACGTCTCCGGCTTACGATTTCTTCAGCCTCGTATTTTTGCCGCAAGGAATGCTGCAGTTGTGCTTCCTCGGTACCATTATTTTGAAAGTTAGAAGTGATGTGATCGAAGAGTATTTATGATCTGTGCCGTGTTGGTTCATATAAGATGTCATTTTTATGAGTGTTGCTATGTCTATATATTTCATATTGTCTAGTGTGTTTAATTTATGGCCTTTGTTGCATGTGTGGAGGATGCTCATGTTATTTTCCATACTTTTGCATGAGTGTTTAGTGTCCATGAGGTGATTTGCGAAGGTGGATTCAATGGTAGTGTGCAGTGCGCTTTTTTGCTCTTTATATCTTTCGGCGAAAAATCTGCCTGTTTATCCAATATAGAACTTATTACAGTTGTTGCATTTTAGTTTGTATACTCCTGAGTTATTGTATGTGTTGGTATTGTATTATACAATAACCCAGGAGTATACAAACTAAAATGCATCAACTGCAATAAGTTCTATATTGGACAGACAGGCAGATTTTTAGATATAAAGAACACAAAAGCTCACTGCACACTGCTATTGAATCCACCTTCGCAAATCACCTCATGGACACTAAACACTCATTCAAAAGTATGGAAAATAACATGAGCATCCTCCACACATGCAACGAAGGCCATAAATTAAACACACTAGAACAATATGAAATATATAGACATAGCAACACACAAAAAAACTATATCCTAAATGAACAAACACGGCATAGATCACACATACTTTTCGATCACATCACTTCTAACTTTCAAAATAATGGTACCGAGGAAGCACAACTGCAGCATTCCTAGCGACAAAAATCCGAGGCTGAAAAAGTCGTAAGCCGGAAACGTTTCCTCCAAGTGTAAGTTAACAATTGAACAGCTTTTAGTTAACAAAATTTGTGGTCGCAAGTAATAGCAAAAGTGTAATAAGAATTACACAAATATGTTTTAAAGTCAATTTCTACTTTTATTTTTAAAACATTTATTTTAGTTACTTTTTAATAAATAATTTCAATTAATATAAATAAAGTAACACAATATATGCGTTAAAACAGCTGTTCTACCACATAACTTATAACATTAACATTAACATGGCAATTTTGTGAAAAGTTATTCTCCCGAATAAAATTAATTCAGTAGGCCTACTAAATTTAATAAATGAAATATTTGACAGAAATTGTATTAAGATCAGGTTTCATCCACTACAAGTTTTAAAAATTGTAATTGAACTTAAGTGGATGAATAAAAAGTATTTGATACAGTTTTTTTACAAATACTGATTCACTAATTAAATTTAATAATGAATTAACTTTAGTTTTATATGAGAGAAAACCTTCTCACAAGAGGGACAAAGTATGCAATATAAGTATTCCACCCATTTGGCTTAAAATAAGTGATACCATATAGTTTCATGAAACAGCCTATTTTATGTTAGAGGTTTTGTGTTTTAACGCAAAGGTTTGGTTACTTCATTTATATTAATTGGAATTATTTAATAAAATGTTACTAAAATAAAACTTTTCCCGGTTGACGTAAGTAGGAATTGCTTTACGAATGGCTTTGTGTTCATATTACTTATTTTTAAACTCAAGCTAGACTACTTAGGTCTAGAGACAGACACTTTATAACTATTTCTATTTACACATAAGACGTTTACTTCCCTGTTTCAAGTAATTCTGACCTAATTTTTGTGTTACAAATGACCCGATTTCAATACCTATTTCTGACAGTTAGCTTGCTTCTCTTGTCTACAGCACGTTTTTCAGCCAGTTGCAATAACTCATTTCGTACTAAAATATTTTCAGACATCTTTTACTTTCTATCTAATTTACAATTAATTATTTTCATTGTCCATATCACACCTGACGTTTTTACTTGAAATGACCGTACGTGGTCGCCACATGCACATGTAAAGCAAAGAATTAATCAACCCCCTGAGAAGCTTTATTATGGGGTTAAAAATAGGAGTGAACGCTCAGAGCGAGGAAAGCTCTGCAAAATATTCACGTCATTTTAAATAAGTTTTAATTACTTTATTCAGGTCTTTTTAAATTTCTAGTATTTTTTAATTAATTTTCCAACTCCTAGTTTTATATTTATTAAAAATGTTCTAGTCGCCTGAAAAAATTATAAAATCCTACCACTAATAAAGTAAGAACTCCCTGAAAAAATTTTAACATTTATATAAGTTTTTACTTTCGTTAATTAGAGATGTTTTTTGCCGGACTTTCATAGAATATGAGAAAATAACCTTCCATAATGCAGGTAGTGTTCGTCTGTCTCAGGTAAGCAATTCTTATACTATCATTACATAAAAAAATCATTAAGTCGTTTTCTTTGTCATCTATTTACGGCAACATTTCTTCTATCCTTCGCTGCCTAAATGACACACTTTATTATTACTTTAATAAGCTAAGCGAGTCATACTTTTCTACCATTTTTACGGAAACGTTTTTTGTCCCGTCCTTAGCCCTGTTTTAATTCTTTATTCCCTCTTATAATTATCTATTTATGTAGGAGTCCTGCTAAATGGCACGTGCTACTCTCTGTTAGAGTCGGTCTACTTTCATCAAGAGGTATGGCTGGATCATGCTTCGCGTGGTAACTATCTGATATTTGCTTCATTATTTAAAGGCAGAGGCGGCTTTGCCCGTACAAATGCAGCGCTCGGTTACAGAGATATAGGAAAAGGGGAATTTTATTGTCCCCGAATAGCATGCCTAAGGTACTAATACTAGACATTTTGAAATTCAGTTATTTTCCTTGCTCATATTTTTATTTAATAAAATGTATTATTATCAAAATCTGGTGGTAATTCTATTAAAATGAATATTTATTCATGTTTACTCGGTCTAGTAGTTCACTTATTTTTCGAGTGCAATGTTTACTCGGTTCGATAATAATTCACAAACTTTAAACCGCGCGCAATGATTTACTCAGTCTAGTTGTAGACAGCAATTATCAATCCGTTCGCAATGTTTATTCAGGTCGGTAGTAGAGATGCTAGAATCCCCCACTTCGTACGCGATGTTTACTCAGTCTGGTAGCAGTCGTTCTAGTATTCCCTCTTCATACGCGATGTTTACTCAGTCTGATAGCAGTGCTGCTAGTATTCCCTCTTTATACGCGATGTTTACTCAGTCCGGTAGCAGTCGTTCTAGTATTCCCTCTTTATACGCGATGTTTACTCAGTCTGATAGCAGTACTGCAAGTATTCCCTCTTTATACACGATGTTTACTCAGTCTGATAGCAGTACTGCAAGTATTCCCTCTTTATACGCGATGTTTACTCAGTCCAGTAGCAGTACTGCTAGTATTCCCTCTTTATACTCGATGTTTACTCAGTCTGGTAGCAGTACTGCTAGTATTCCCTCTTTATACTCGATGTTTACTCAGTCCGGTAGCAGTACTGCTAGTATTCCCTCTTTATACGCGATGTTTACTCAGTCTGGTAGCAGTACTGCTAGTATTCCCTCTTTATACTCGATGTTTACTCAGTCCAGTAGCAGTACTGCTAGTATTCCCTCTTTATACTCGATGTTTACTCAGTCCAGTAGCAGTACTGCTAGTATTCCCTCTTTATACGCGATGTTTACTCAGTCCAGTAGCAGTACTGCTAGTATTCCCTCTTTATACTCGATGTTTACTCAGTTCAGTAGCAGTACTGCTAGTATTCCCTCTTTATACTCGATGTTTACTCAGTCTGGTAGCAGTACTGCTAGTATTCCCTCTTTATACTCGATGTTTACTCAGTCCGGTAGCAGTACTGCTAGTATTCCCTCTTTATACGCGATGTTTACTCAGTCCGGTAACAGTACTGCTAGTATTCCCTCTTTATACGCGATGTTTACTCAGTCCGGTAGCAGTACTGCTAGTATTCCCTCTTTATACGCGATGTTTACTCAGTCTGATAGCAGTACTGCAAGTATTCCCTCTTTATACGCGATGTTTACTCAGTCCAGTAGCAGTACTGCTAGTATTCCCTCTTTATACGCGATGTTTACTCAGTCCGGTAGCAGTACTGCTAGTATTCCCTCTTTATACTCGATGTTTACTCAGTCTGGTAGCAGTACTGCTAGTATTCCCTCTTTATACGCGATGTTTACTCAGTCCAGTAGCAGTACTGCTAGTATTCCCTCTTTATACGCGATGTTTACTCAGTCCGGTAGCAGTACTGCTAGTATTCCCTCTTTATACGCGATGTTTACTCAGTCCGGTAGCAGTACTGCTAGTATTCCCTCTTTATACTCGATGTTTACTCAGTCTGGTAGCAGTCCAGTAGTAGTGCTGCTAGGATTCCCTTCTTCGTATGCTATGTTTACTCGGTCTATTAGTAGTACTGTAAGTATTCCCCTCTTCGTACGCTATGTTTACTCAGTCCAGTAGTAGTGCTGCTAGGATTCCCCTCTTCGTACGCTATGTTTACTCAGTTTAGTAGTAGTGCTGCTAGGATTCCCCTCTTCGTACGCTATGTTTACTCGCTCTAGTAGTAGTGCTGCTAGGATTCCCCTCTTCATACGCTATGTTTACTCAGTCTAGTAGTAGTGCTGCTAGGATTCCCCTCTTCGTACGCTATGTTTACTCGCTCTAGTAGTAGTGCTGCTAGGATTCCCCTCTTCATACGCTATGTTTACTCAGTCTAGTAGTAGTGCTGCTAGGATTCCCCTCTTCATACGCTATGTTTACTCAGTCTAGTAGTAGTGCTGCTAGGATTCCCCTCTTCGTACGCTATGTTTACTCGCTCTAGTAGTAGTGCTGCTAGGATTCCCCTCTTCATACGCTATGTTTACTCAGTCTAGTAGTAGTGCTGCTAGGATTCCCCTCTTCATACGCTATGTTTACTCAGTCTAGTAGTAGTGCTGCTAGGATTCCCCTCTTCGTACGCTATGTTTACTCGCTCTAGTAGTAGTGCTGCTAGGATTCCCCTCTTCGTACGCTATGTTTACTCAGTCTAGTAGTAGTGCTGCTAGGATTCCCCTCTTCATACGCTATGTTTACTCAGTCTAGTAGTAGTGCTGCTAGGATTCCCCTCTTCATACGCTATGTTTACTCAGTCTAGTAGTAGTGCTGCTAGGATTCCCCTCTTCGTACGCTATGTTTACTCGCTCTAGTAGTAGTGCTGCTAGGATTCCCCTCTTCATACGCTATGTTTACTCAGTCTAGTAGTAGTGCTGCTAGGATTCCCCTCTTCATACGCTATGTTTACTCAGTCTAGTAGTAGTGCTGCTAGGATTCTCCTCTTCGTACTCTATGTTTACTCAGTCTAGTAGTAGTGCTGCTAGGATTCCCCTCTTCGTACGCTATGTTTACTCAGTTTAGTAGTAGTGCTGCTAGGATTCCCCTCTTCGTACGCTATGTTTACTCGCTCTAGTAGTAGTGCTGCTAGGATTCCCCTCTTCATACGCTATGTTTACTCAGTCTAGTAGTAGTGCTGCTAGGATTCCCCTCTTCGTACGCTATGTTTACTCGCTCTAGTAGTAGTGCTGCTAGGATTCCCCTCTTCATACGCTATGTTTACTCAGTCTAGTAGTAGTGCTGCTAGGATTCCCCTCTTCATACGCTGTTTACTCGCTCTAGTAGTAGTAAAGTAAATGGATACTCTATGTAAGGGAATGTTTTAAACATGAAGCATATCATTTCTTTTGAAAATTAACTTTATAACGGTTCTTGTTTTACATAATACAAATTTTATAACATAAGTTATAGAGTATTTTTTTATAATTTGTTTGTCAATCGCCCAAAATATAAAATGCCGACAATATTTAAAATTGAAACTCCCGAACAAACGTTGGATTAAATTGCTTTTTGTTGGTTTATCGTTATTAGAGAAAATTGTTGGACTTTGATCGCTTTATGATGAAAAATGTTTAAACCAATCATTTTGCTTCTTTAATAAATACATTTCAAACACATATTACTCGTTTTAGAGGACGGATTTGTTTTTATCTGTAGAGAACCAATTTAATTTATTTATTCATTGCCAAATAAAATATAAATCACTCGTTCAATTCAGTAATCGGGGACATTACGTTGAAACTAATATTCTAATAATCAATATTCGAGCTGGCTTGTGTTAAGGTTATAAAAACAAGATATATATATATACAACTCACAATTATATAAACTTTAATTTCAAACTGGTTTCAATGACATATGTCATCATCTTCAATGATGATATCACAAACAAAACTTTAATTAAAAAATTGAATTAAAAATTATAGGTTATGTTAATTTTTTAATTAAAGTTTTGTTTTTGATAGCATCACTGAAGATGATGACGTTGAAACGTGTTTGAGATTCTTGTGTTCATACTATTTTAATAGCAATGTACGTAACATAATGCGGGAATTCGTGAAGAATTATTTGTTAATGTAGTGTGAAGGCCTGCCTCTTTTAATTACTATTTATGGTTTGCCACGTTAACATTTGACATTTTTTTAATCCGATATTATTTTTAAATTACATACATAAAAAGTGTAAAAACTGTACTCTGATTTAACGGTATATAATATGGCTCAAAGCACGAAATCATTGTATTTAGCGTAAAAGCTAAATCGAAAAGTTGAATTGGTATTATCTGATTTCGTCGCAGTTTTCTATTGTTACCACTGCAAGCCTATCAACATAAGTTTCACGGATATATATTGTTAGTTGTAGAATTATGTAAAAGATGATAAGGTTATGGAATATTTTATCTGATGTTAAGAAATCATGGCAAATTCAAGTTGGTGAAATAATTAATATTTTCTAAAAGCTAACTCAGTTTTTCTTAGACGAGAATTCTGTCTCAGCATAAGCGGAAACAGTAACACATTGGTGTGTTTACGGCCCCTTTATAAGAATTCGCAGAAGTCTGTTAATTTGCCGCTATTAATAACAAGGCCTACTTAGAGTTTCCCCGCATAATTAAGCTATTAGCTGCAGTGTTAATACATAGCTCAACTTGTCTAGTGTTTAATTAAGCTTATGCCAAACACAGCTGCCTTGTCGGCGAATCATACGCGCGATGTTTCGTCACCGCCTGATTCTTATGTTGCCCATTCGCATCTTCGAAAATCTGAATATTTTAGTGTGTGCGTGTGTCGGTTTTATAGCGTCTGCCGTCGCTGTCCGATTTCTAAACTTTTCCTCCACGCCTATTGTAGCAGTGTTCCGCCGATAAGTTCCTTTTACTCATGGATTTATGGGATTTACTCATGGTTTCTCCCCATCTTAGTCTGAGTCTTCTCTTCTTCTCTCCGATGGAGTCCATTCAATAGCAACTATCGAAAACCCTTCCTCCGACATTCTCTTTATGTGTCCGAACCATATCAGCGGTTTCCTCTGAAACTTCGTTCCGTAGCCGTCTGCTCTGAATCGTCTCTATTATGTGTCTTATGCTTTCATTTGTCCTTTATTCTAGTCTAGAGATTTGACATGTTTTCAGAATATATTTGTAAAATAATTTCAGCTATTGCACTATTAAATAATACATTACTATACTACGTTTGAATTTCGGTGGCTGCCGAGGGATTAGCACTTCATATATATATATATATTTATATATTCGGCTGTTGTGATTCAACTACCGAGTATTCTATAAATTAGAACTACTTTTAATCTTCTAAAGTGACTGAATTATTTTCATTTTGATTTATCTAAAACGACCGAAACAAATTTACCTGGATGTGATGATATATTTAGACATATGCGATTAATCGATGAAATTGCTTAGAAATAGTCAATTTGAATACAAGATTAATTTTTAAATAAGATACAATCTTTATCGATGTAATAAGTAGGCCTACTTACAAGAATATAGTCTTCACTGAGGCCGGCAAAGGAAAGAATATTACAGTGACGTCATTAACCAGCCCTTGAACGTCCTCATCATTCCCAATCCAGTTAGATTCATTTCATAATCGTGAGGGGTTTTAGTTTTTTTTTCAATGCCTTTTAGACTCTGTAACCACTATTTAAATCGTTTGTGAATGGATAAAACATTAGTAAACAATTTATTGCTGATGTATTTTTGCTGCATAACAAATTTAAAATATTTGGAATTGGTATATTTATACCAGTTAGAAATTAAGCGCATTCAAAATTAATCATATTAAAGTCTTTGTACAATATTTACTGTTATAATTTGCCAGCGTGCATCACATGTACGTTTTCAGAAAACAATGTGCGCTTTCATTAAGTAAATTATTTAGAAAAATGTGTTTCCCTTTAGGGATGGAGTTTTACGCTCCCCCTCCCCCCGTAGATTTAATACTGTAATTTGTGTTGTCAATATCGATGCGTATTGTTTGACGTTACCATTATCTGGGGCCTAATTAATTTAAATTGTTCTCTGATATTTCCAATAGCTGTGCACAAAACTGATTTCTATTCATCGCTTTGTTAATGGTCGCCAGCGTTAGCTCTCTAAATGGATTTTTTACGCAAAACCAAAAGTTATACAATATATTTAATAATGAAATTTTCGCATATTCTGAAACAAAATTATTATTTTTATTATTATATTTGTTGTATTTACAAGGAAAGCCTGATTAAGTTAAGTGCAATACAAGGAAATAGAGATAACTAGCATTATAAAGAACACTGGCAATAATGGTAATACAATTATATAATTAATATCTGACAGCAACTTTAATTAAATTGACAAGAACCGTAATTACAGGTGAGAGTAGAGATGGTATCTGTTGAAGAATAATGCAACTGTATACATAAAAACAAGTAATACAGTATAAACAAACATTTTGTAAAGGCAATTCCTACTTGGGTCAACAAAGAAACATTTTATTTTAGTTATTTTTTATTTAATAATTACAATTGGTATAAATGAAGTAACATAACCTATGCGTTAAAACAGCTGTTCTACCATTTAACGTATAACATAAAATCAACTGTTCTATAAAATCATATGTTACCACTTATTTTATGTCAAACGGGACGAAATAAGTATATTGCATACCTTGCCCCTTTTGTGAAAACTTTGTCTCCCATATAATATTAATTAATTATTATATTTAATAATAAATTGTTTTTTTGAACTAGACCACAAAGTGAATAAGGGTGTCCACTTGGTTTTGTAGGATTTGATAATAATGCCTTTATTTCAGTGTTTGTATTTAAGACGATCAGCCAGTATAACTTGTCAGCGACAATACATAGGATTGAATCATGAATTTATATAGGTTAAGGGATTGACAATAACTTCTTCATATCGTACGAGTAAATACAATGGGGATAGTGACAGGTTTTGTGCATGGTCGCGTGTCTAACTATACCTACTCTCTATCGGGTTATAAATAGTTGTCTACATGTTGCCACCCCTTCTAAGAACAGGGATAAGAAGGCGTAATGACCCTTCTTACTGGGAATACGGGCAAATTACCGCATCGCGTGGACACAGTCGTTCGAGATTTTCATTGTATAGACGAATAATACTTTCATTATTCATTCTGCGGCTTTCATAGTGGTTTTACTTTTCAAGTTTTCGTTGTTCGGAAATTACAGCTGGAGTTATTACGGAACGGATGGATTAGCCTAGCGTGAGTGACGGGTTTCATTCACTACGCTTGAATTTTTTACTACTATTTCCCTCATTAACGTAACCTACTGTAACACCCCCCCCCCCACTTAGCGTTCTGTTAATGTTTTATACAAACGAAGCTTCGACTGCATAGGACATGGGTTCCCAAATTGGGGGGGGGGCGCGTTCCCCTTGATGGAAGTGAAGGGTTATATTTTATCAAAATTTAAAATTATATTTCCATCTCAGATTTTTTTTTATTTTTCATAGGTAATCTTATTGGCCATGATGTTAAGAAAATTGAAATTAAATGTATGCAAAAATGATTCCTCTGCCAAATATGATATATTAACAAAATGGATACATCTTTATTTTTGAATAAAACACTTAAAAGTGTGTCCCACAGTATCGCAGGCAGCTCTTCGATTATAGTAGCCTTCGATATACTTGTGCGAAAAAGCATTTTCTGCACATGTTCCAATTAAAACAAAATATAGGAACAAACTTGGTGTCGCTAATGACGCGTTGTGTCCTTACTAAAATACAACCTCAAATAGGCGTGCTAGTGAAAAAATGCGAGCTCGTCCATCTCACTAACAGATTTGTCTCTTATCAGTTAAACCTTAACTTCGAAATTAAAACTTGAAATGTTATATCATGTTTCTTATGAAAGTATGTATTGTATAAATAAATTAGTTGTTATATATATATATATATATATATATATATATATATATATATATATATTCTTGATATTTAACGTTATCCATTGTTTTTCCGTTGCACTGACTTTATGAAGTTAATATATTACTAAGTAAGTAATTTATCCACCATTAAGTGCAATAATTTTACCTTGAGTGATGAGGCACCTTTCGGTCAATTGACCATTGTCGAATCACTCCAATAAATAAATTACTTACTTAGTAATATATTAACTTCATATATATATATATATATATATATATATATATATATATATACATATATACATATATATATACATATACATAATTTGTCTCTTTTTCATATGCCCATACCATTTATTTATAGTGTAAAAAGGAGGGGCGTGGGAGGCTTTCATTTTAAGACTGGGGGGAGGAACCCATGGTGTAGGAGCTATAGAGTGAGCATCCATCGGCGTCTGAGAGTTTATAATGAACATGCGATGATTTCGGAAACATTTCAGAATTTCAGCCATAGTCATGATTCTGAGATTCCAGTAGATAACGAGCCAGGGTCATTTAATTTAGGGGTGATAAATAGCTTCTTTCTGCATTACAGGGTCTAAGGAAATCTCCCTAAGTTTCAGCCCTATCTTAAATAGGTCAGAAACCGATTCAGAAACTTTTCCTCCCCCTTCTTTCCGACTGTTTTACGCAGATGCGTTTCTTACATTTATCATTTATTAACGTCCCACCCTCTCCGCATTCAACAACCGCTTTAAATTTCTCCGGCGTTCCCCCGCCCCTCTAAGCCGTGAACTTTAGATTCGTTTAAAACAGCTTGATTAGCTTCATTTATCTCGTGATTTACATTTATCTCGCGGAAACAAATTTCGCCAGATCTTATCGGCTGTCGTTTTGCTCTAATCGTATTACATTAAAGCAATTTGCTTTGCAACGTCAACTGAAAGGAATTACATTTAAACGTGTATACTCTACCCTTGTGGGTTGTCATTCAAAGTGCCAGGATAGCAAGATGCCAGGTTTCCTCACGGTGGAGGGTAAAGGTTTTATCTTCAGCGATGATTTTTTAAGTGTCTTTTTTGCGGTTAACCCACATTACAGCGCATTGAAATAAATAACACTTGGTGATTTTTTTCTATAGACATCCTGTTACCCTATCCCCACTCCTTTTTATCTTCCTGATAGTAGTGTAGTTCAGTAAGGTACGTCTCAACATAGTAAAATGCGAGTGCCCCTGAACGGCAGGTAGGCACACTCACACAAAGGCATAGGATTAGAACGAGCCGCATTCCTTCCTGCGCTTTATTAGTCACCTAGTGGCGCTACTTGCGAGTGCCCCTGAACGGCAGGTAGGCACACTCACACAAAGGCATAGGATTAGAACGAGCCGCATTCCTTCCTGCGCTTTATTAGTCACCTAGTGGCGCTACTTGCGAGTGCCCCTGAACGGCAGGTAGGCACACTCACACAAAGGCATAGGATTAGAACGAGCCGCATTCCTTCCTGCGCTTTATTAGTCACCTAGTGGCGCTACTTGCGAGTGCCCCTGAACGGCAGGTAGGCACACTCACACAAAGGCATAGGATTAGAACGAGCCGCATTCCTTCCTGCGCTTTATTAGTCACCTAGTGGCGCTACTTGCGAGTGCCCCTGAACGGCAGGTAGGCACACTCACACAAAGGCATAGGATTAGAACGAGCCGCATTCCTTCCTGCGCTTTATTAGTCACCTAGTGGCGCTACTTGCGAGTGCCCCTGAACGGCAGGTAGGCACACTCACACAAAGGCATAGGATTAGAACGAGCCGCATTCCTTCCTGCGCTTTATTAGTCACCTAGTGGCGCTACTTGCGAGTGCCCCTGAACGGCAGGTAGGCACACTCACACAAAGGCATAGGATTAGAACGAGCCGCATTCCTTCCTGCGCTTTATTAGTCACCTAGTGGCGCTACTTGCGAGTGCCCCTGAACGGCAGGTAGGCACACTCACACAAAGGCATAGGATTAGAACGAGCCGCATTCCTTCCTGCGCTTTATTAGTCACCTAGTGGCGCTACTTGCGAGTGCCCCTGAACGGCAGGTAGGCACACTCACACAAAGGCATAGGATTAGAACGAGCCGCATTCCTTCCTGCGCTTTATTAGTCACCTAGTGGCGCTACTTGCGAGTGCCCCTGAACGGCAGGTAGGCACACTCACACAAAGGCATAGGATTAGAACGAGCCGCATTCCTTCCTGCGCTTTATTAGTCACCTAGTGGCGCTACTTGCGAGTGCCCCTGAACGGCAGGTAGGCACACTCACACAAAGGCATAGGATTAGAACGAGCCGCATTCCTTCCTGCGCTTTATTAGTCACCTAGTGGCGCTACTTGCGAGTGCCCCTGAACGGCAGGTAGGCACACTCACACAAAGGCATAGGATTAGAACGAGCCGCATTCCTTCCTGCGCTTTATTAGTCACCTAGTGGCGCTACTTGCGAGTGCCCCTGAACGGCAGGTAGGCACACTCACACAAAGGCATAGGATTAGAACGAGCCGCATTCCTTCCTGCGCTTTATTAGTCACCTAGTGGCGCTACTTGCGAGTGCCCCTGAACGGCAGGTAGGCACACTCACACAAAGGCATAGGATTAGAACGAGCCGCATTCCTTCCTGCGCTTTATTAGTCACCTAGTGGCGCTACTTGCGAGTGCCCCTGAACGGCAGGTAGGCACACTCACACAAAGGCATAGGATTAGAACGAGCCGCATTCCTTCCTGCGCTTTATTAGTCACCTAGTGGCGCTACTTGCGAGTGCCCCTGAACGGCAGGTAGGCACACTCACACAAAGGCATAGGATTAGAACGAGCCGCATTCCTTCCTGCGCTTTATTAGTCACCTAGTGGCGCTACTTGCGAGTGCCCCTGAACGGCAGGTAGGCACACTCACACAAAGGCATAGGATTAGAACGAGCCGCATTCCTTCCTGCGCTTTATTAGTCACCTAGTGGCGCTACTTGCGAGTGCCCCTAAACGGCAGGTAGGCACACTCACACAAAGGCATAGGATTAGAACGAGCCGCATTCCTTCCTGCGCTTTATTAGTCACCTAGTGGCGCTACTTGATCAAACTCTATTTTTTAAATTGGATAACACGCCTCAGAAAGTTTAGCATATGTTAATTCTACACATCATTACGAGAAAATTGATACAAAACAATGTACAATTTATTGTCACTGTTCATGAGGGGATAACTTGAAATAAAAATGTGTTATCTGTATTGGCATTTATTATTTAATTTTAATCTGTGGTTGTTTGGTATCATTTTCCTTGTAAAGCCGCAGAGGTAGGTGGGGAAAGCTCTGATACGTTAGACATAAAACTGTGAAGCCATGCCGCAGAGGTAGGTGGGGAAAGCTCTGATACGTTAGACATAAAACTGTGAAGCCATGCCGCAGAGGTAGGTGGGGAAAGCTCTGATACGTTAGACATAAAACTGTGAAGCCATGCCGCAGAGGTAAGTGGGGAAAGCTCTAATACGTTAGACATAAAACTGTGAAGCCATGCCGCAGAGGTAGGTGGGGAAAGCTCAGATACGTTAGACATAAAACTGTGAAGCCATGCCGCAGAGGTAGGTGGGGAAAGCTCAGATACGTTAGACATAAAACTGTGAAGCCATGCCGCAGAGGTAGGTGGGGAAAGCTCAGATACGTTAGACATAAAACTGTGAAGCCATGCCGCAGAGGTAGGTGGGGAAAGCTCTGATACGTTATACATAAAACTGTGAAGCCATGCCGCAGAGGTAGGTGGGGAAAGCTCTGATACGTTAGACATAAAACTGTGAAGCCATGCCGCAGAGGTAGATGGGGAAAGCTCAGATACGTTAGACATAAAACTGTGAAGCCATGCCGCAGAGGTAGGTGGGGAAAGCTCTGATACGTTAGACATAAAACTGTGAAGCCATGCCGCAGAGGTAGGTGGGGAAAGCTCAGATACGTTAGACATAAAACTGTGAAGCCATGCCGCAGAGGTAGGCGGGGAAAGCTCTGATACGTTAGACATAAAACTGTGAAGCCATGCCGCAGAGGTAGGTGGGGAAAGCTCTGATACGTTAGACATAAAACTGTGAAGCCATGCCGCAGAGGTAGGTGGGGAAAGCTCTGATACGTTAGACATAAAACTATGAAGCCATGCCGCAGAGGTAGGTGGGGAAAGCTCTGATACGTTAGACATAAAACTGTGAAACCATGCCGCAGAGGTAGGTGGGGAAAGCTCTGATACGTTAGACATAAAACTGTGAAGCCATGCCGCAGAGGTAGATGGGGAAAGCTCTGATACGTTAGACATAAAACTGTGAAGCCATGCCGCAGAGGTAGATAGGGAAAGCTCTGATACGTTAGACATAAAATTGTAAAGCCATGCCGCAGAGGTAGGTGGGGAAAGCTTTGATACGTTAGACATAAAACTGTGAAGGCATACCGCAGAGGTAGGTAATAGATTATTATAACTTATCATTCTTTGTGGTCTCGAAAAGTAAAAAAAAAATAATGTTGATAGCGTAGAAAGTATAGCGAGAGAGAGAAGCGTAAGACAGCGTGAAGGCAGATTCCCGGCGCCAAGAAAAGATACATGTACAGTTTGGTGGACAGCGATGTTCATTTACACGGTCAAAGAACTTCCGTGTTCACACGAATTTGATAACATATTTTCGTTCTGAATTAAAGAAGCGTAAGCTAAATACAGCTTCATGACAGGTTTCAATTATTTGAGGTCATTTAAACATTCGGTGCCTCGAATTACCAAATATGCGAGAGAATTGTAGAGCTCGTATCGCAAAGATATTGAGTCTGTTATAGATGAGTACGAAATAAAAAACCATAATCATAACTGACTTTCGCAAGGTTTTGCGTTATTTGAAATCCACACAAACTGCGCATATGAAAGATCTTGTTTCCGTCTTTCAGTTTCGAATTGTTTCGTTAGAGTGCGCTGACTATACAAACAGTCGTTTCGAAGGTGATAATATAGTATAAGGAATACGGAAGGCTGTCTGTACCTAATTCCAAGAGCTAGAACCCAAACCAGTATTCATCACGAGCTATAGCATTCATACAATATACACCAATGTATAACTATTGATGAAAATAACCACTTAAATAACACTAGAGACTCGTAAAACCACATTTTCATTTCTTTTGTATTGCAATAAAATTAAATGAAATATTTACTGCTAAATACTTCTTAATAGTTTAAGTATTGTATTAATGGTGTGATTTAAATACAACAAAAACATTTTATACTAGAATCACGATAGTGTTTCTTAAAAACAATTATATTGTGTAGTTATTTCCGCTATAGTTTATTTTCCTTTGGTGCTTGGGTTTTCTATTTGATCACATCAGCTGAAGTTATCATCATCCGCCATATAGGGCTTACTTAATATCAAACCCACTGTAGTGATATTTCCATTAGAAAATCATTGAATTTATCAAGGCCAGTGGTGTAGAGCTTCGTTAATTTTTGACATGTCTGATAGTTTTCCCACCGCCTTTAGCCCTCAAGCTTTATAATGAATTTAATTAAGCTCTCTTGTATAGTTCCTTGTTCCAGAAATTTCATGGGGACCGATTCGCTTCCGGAATTAAATATATAGATTCCCGATTCGATGGATATTTTAGATTCTAATTTTCTGAACATAAAGCCGCTATTTCTGAAGGGGCCAAGAAGCAAGCTACCCTGAAAATGTGCCCGCAACGGTTTTACGTATATTCAGGCGTCAATGTCAGGCTCTGCGTTCAATTTGACAGATTAGTACAAACGGCGCTCGCCATTGGAGAAACGTTTTTGCGCAAATATGTCTCCAATTTTAGCGAGCGTTCCTGTATTTGTACTGTAGGACAGGCTGTTTAGTGAAATCACTATTTATTTGGATTTAAATTGGGGTCAAATAATCATAAATACACAAGAATCTCTAACCACAAATATATTTATTTTAACCTAATGTACATTTCGGTTACTGAGTTACCCTCCTCAGAGTCATAACGAGGAAGACTGAGCCTATCTGATTATATCATTCGTTTATGGTTATTTTATACTTTGTTCCGAATTGCCTACCGCTTTACGATAAAAGAAATGTTTTTTTTAATTGTTGTGTAATAGTTTTAAATCTATTGTCTCAGGTATCGGTCTTCTGGTTAAGCGACACCGAACACCCGGAACTCTGATTGACTGTCCTGTGGACTTATGCTAGTCATCGAGTCGCGCATGGAAGGAGATGGGTGTTGCGACCAGAGCCTACAGACCGTTCCTGGTTAGTTCGGTCTAAGCAAAATTGTCTATATTCATTCCAGGGTGGCTTTACCGAAGGGCACGACCGTCATTATAGGGACGTGAGTTGTTTAGGACAAGTTTGATCCCGGTCTGGGAGTAAAGCATTTCTTCTATTCATTGACGACTGGACGATGTCCTGAAGTAGGCCTTCGTACAATAATGGCCATTAGGATGTGCACACGCTCCACTCTTGGATGCGAGGGGAGAACGAGTACTGTTCTTGTGATTAGATCGTTCCAGGTGAAAGTGGATATCCTGCAGTAAATGGATTGAATGACAGAACCTAACCTGAAAGCTACCGTTGTGTAACAATTCATTATACGCGAAACCAAACACAAAGAAAATCGAAGCAATAATGCACTGAGTAATTCTTATGTAATTCATCCAATAAACTTTAGCGAGGTAAAATAAAAAACTTCAGCTCGAATATTATTTATTTATCGAAGTAGTTTAATGCCTATTTTACGTCTATTGGCTTACAGTTGTCGGATGAACTGCTGTTGAATGATTGTTCCTGGTTTCAAGTAATTTTCCTCTTCCTATAGATAGTAGGGTTTTCAGCCACATTGGGTTGACAGCCTTACCAATCCTTTACATTCCAGGACCGGAAGTTTCACTACTTATCAATTCCTTATAGCCTATAATAGTCAAATTGAAGATCGAAACTATTAAATTTGAAAACATAAAATAAAATCGAAGTTAGATTCGCATGTTCTACATTGGTACGTTTTGTTCTGCGTTGTCTTCCAAGGTCTCTTCATTTACTTTATCGCTGTTTTCTTTTTCTAGCTCAACTTTATCTTATACAGTGTTATTTATATTGTTAGATTTGAACGTGCTTCTGTATAGCGGTTGGACTCCTCTATTCATACTATTTGAGGGCAGGTCCACCTTGACCACACGGTGGTAACTTTTCCTATACCCAGTTCTATAAATGTTCAAGTAACCTAAATCTGCTCCTCTCCCGTATCTTTCTTACAGTGGTAAATGACGGATAGAGATTTTGTGACCCCTGTAGAGAGTGGCTCTCCTTCAGGTTTACGACCTCCACATGTCGCGTAACTCCCCTATATCCTCTACCCCATAGTTTTACCTCTTTACCTAAGTCTTGTATACACAGCCCGTTCCTAACCTTTGTAGGCCGTCATAGTAATGACGTTAAACCAACAACACAACTACCATTACTAATTACTATTTTTCTCATCTCTTTGGGCAGTGAAATTGTCTTTAAATTTTATTTTTTTAACTCTTATGAACACGAATTAAAATTAGAAAAGTATTTTGGTGGTCGGCAAAGAAGGGGAACGATCGTCGCGGCGTTGCCACATCTCCACTATTCGCCGTTTTCCCAGTACGCATGTCAGCGATTGCGACAACTAGTCGTTGAACCATAGCGTGTAACGCCGAGTAACTTAGTATTACAGTACCACATGTGAATGTTACAGCGACTTCTTCACTTCCTATATATATAATCGAATTCCTCTTTATTCAAGTGATAGAAGGAGATGAGCACTGGGAAGTGAAGTTCCTTCCAATTCCATCAAGTTTTAATTAGATTTGTCTCCTGCCTGTCTGTTAACAGTTCCGCGTGTTATTCACATTCCAAAACCACGTGGCATTGTTTATTCCAGTGTCTTGTGTTGCCTCATTTAATTTTGCTAAATCCGGCTTTCGTATAATCAATAACGTAACCTTTCCCCTCTTGGAGAACGCAAAGGGGGTAAAACCAGACACGCGAACTAGGATATTATATTTCACCCAGGGGTGGGGTGTTGATAATTAAGTGTAAATAGTGTTCTCCTCTCCACTAACTAGGTCATTGTCAATGTAAGAAGCAACCATTGAATGCTGACGTGACGTCACGCCCGGCGACCTTGCCAAGGTCAATGCACTTCCTGTATTTGTTTTGTTTGCGTTGAATCCGGCTTTATCGCTGCAGAGAGCGTTGTTTACATCCAAGGATTTATGTTGGCATATGGGATACTGTAGTGGGAATTGGCTTTCCTAACTGATTTAGCAACGTTGGTGAAATGTTCAGGCGTTACATGCGGCCTCTAATTTTTTTATCGTAGGTAATTGCATTCGAATTGTTTGATTCCTTTAAATAATATTAAAAAGAACGTGACTACGTTAAAGAAAACCAGAACGGAGTTTATTTACCTTTCGGAAGGTTTAGCACGGAGACTTGTTAAATATCTTCCCCTCCCCTGAAATTTTATACAGAGCACAGTAGCGTAATTATGATAAATAAATAACAATAACCCTTACAAACACTGTTTGTAACCTTCTGATGATGTTAACTTTTGGCGAAATGTACATCAAGGGTGTTTAAATATTTGTAAGGCAAGGGTGATTGTTATTTTATTTATTTAACTCCCCTCCCCTGTTTAAAAAAAGGGTTCTACAGAATTAAAGAAACAATAGAAGAATGCCAGGTGCTGTAGAGAATCGATTATCCGGACTAATTGGTGCCGGATAGTCGAACATATATATTATATTAAATATAAACTACAGAGTACGTTTTAGAATCATTTAGATTGTACTATTGTACTATATGTACATTACATAATACCGTTACTGTATTTTAAATAAAATTTATATGAAAGGCAGAATACAAGAGAAAAATACGAAGACAACAAAATAATGCTATATAATTACATAGAGCTATGCAAAATAGCATGTAGACCTATAATATATCTTATGTGTGTACAGTACTTACGTACAGTTTTACTGCCATTGCAAAATAAATGATGAGAAATAATTATTTATAATTAAATTAGTGAATTCAAGATGATTAAATGCAAGTGTGAGAGAAATAATTGTTAACATATAACCTAGGAAATGTTACATTAAAAAAAACGCCCGCCACGTACCACGCCCTGCTCAACATCATGTACTCCGCCATCCTAATAATACTTACCTTCAGCGTATTTTCCATGTTCGGATAATCGAAGCCCGGCTGTATTGCAAAGAAGAAACTTGTAGAAATTAAAAAGAAAGTAACAATAAAAAGAAGTGGTGGAGTATACGGTTATTAGTTTTACTGAGATCAAATATTCACTTATCTCTAAATTGTTTAAATAATTAAAATTCATTTCTCCTATTTCCCTGCATTTAACACGATAGTGTTGTTTTTATTTCGTTACGTGTTTACATATTTCTACTTGAAAATACAGTAAAACCTCTCATACCTGGATCAATGTGGCGACAGCCCGACCTGGACATGCAAGGGGTTACGTCTGTACTACATTATCCAGTCATTTCAATTGGAAGTAGATGTATGATTGATTTAAGTAAGTAAGGTACACTTATTGGAGATTGTAATTAGTGCTATCGGCCTGGTAGCGTCCCCTGCCGTAGTAATCCATAAAACGACATCTAGCAAGTCTACGCTTTTTAAGCACTCTGAAACACTTCTTCTCCATCCGGTATATATATGTAGGTTGAGAATTCTTGGTAAAATTACTAACTAAATTACTTAATTAAACGAAAACCTATAGTATATATGTAAACGGTGATATATATATATATATATATATATATATATATATATATGTGTGTGTGTGTGTGTGTGTGTGTGTGTGTGTGTGTGTAGATTGAAAATTCTTGTTAAAATTACTAACTAAATTACTTAATTAAACGAAAACCTATAGTATATATGTAAACGGTGAGGTGTGTGTGTGTGTGTGTGTGTGTGTGTGTGTGTGTGTGTGTGTGTGTGTGTGTGTGTGTGTGTGTGTGTGTAGATTGAAAATTCTTGTTAAAATTACTAACTAAATTACTTAATTAAACGAAAACCTATAGTATATATGTAAACGGTGATATATATATATATATATATATATATATATATATATATATATATATATATGTGTGTGTGTGTGTGTGTGTGTGTAGATTGAAAATTCTTGTTAAAATTACTAACTAAATTACGTAATTAAACGAAAACCTATAGTATATATGTAAACGGTGATATATATATATATATATATATATATATATATGTGTGTGTGTGTGTGTGTGTAGATTAAAAATTCTTGGTAAAATTACTAACTAAATTACGTAATTAAACGAAAACCTATAGTATATATGTAAACGGTGATATATATATATATATATATATATGTGTGTGTGTGTGTGTGTGTGTGTGTGTAGATTAAAAATTCTTGGTAAAATTACTAACTAAATTACGTAATTAAACGAAAACCTATAGTATATATGTAAACGGTGATATATATATATATATATATATATATATATGTGTGTGTGTGTGTGTGTGTGTGTGTGTGTGTGTGTAGATTAAAAATTCTTGTTAAAATTACTAACTAAATTACGTAATTAAACGAAAACCTATAGTATATATGTAAACGGTGATATATATATATATATATATATATATATATATATATATATATATATGTGTGTGTGTGTGTGTGTGTGTGTGTGTGTGTGTGTGTAGATTAAAAATTCTTGGTAAAATTACTAACTAAATTACGTAATTAAACGAAAACCTATAGTATATATGTAAACTGAACGATACGGACACTCTGGACATAACTGAGTGAATTGGGAAAGAACAAAGAGCCGGCTGCCAACTAGCGCGAGAGAACTGCAGACGGCAAGGCATCTTGCGAATACAGATGCTTGTTTCATTTTCATATCAAGTCCAGATATTGGAGGTACCGGATCTAAGAGAGCCTGATATAATTGGTTTTACTGTATTTATAAAACGAAGGATAAATAACTAATGGCGAGGATAGTTTATTATTTTTATGAACTATAAATGTGATTTTTTGCTTCCATTATCAATATTTTTGTTCCGACAAATAATAGTAATTTGATATCTGTAATGTAAATGATTGTATTTGTTCCAGTTGGGATCTCCATATGGTGGTGCGCCTCCACAGTCCACACCACCAAATGGTACAGGCGGTCCAAACAGCAGTAGTGGTTACAGCGAACAAAGAAGTACAGGTTCGTCTTGGCCACCTTCTCAACATCCTCCGTCACCCAGTACAGGCTCTGGAGCTCCGCAACCCCAGCAGAGTCCACAGCCCCAGCCACAGGCAAGCCCTCAGCCGCCTCCACCTTCCCCTCAGTCACAACAAGTGAGTATTACTCAAAATTAATGAGTTCTGCTTGCAAGTTATAATGCAAGAAATATACATTAGTACGCAACTTCTCATGGTATAATTATTTTAATCAGAACTGATGAGTATAGAAAAGTCCCTGATGAGGGCAACATGTTCTGGTCAAGTTAAGATTCTATTATGAGAAGATGTGTACCGCTGTGTATTTCTTGTATATGTTCTATTTGGGGTTTTTAATTTACAAAGGAAATTTGTATATTCAAATTGTTATTGAATGTATATGTTCATTCATTTTTAAAAAACCATTCTGACCCTGCCCGGGGGAAGGGGGTACTGCGGACTCCCTCCTAGCTTAATCCCAGATTTCAAAAAAAATAATAAATAAATATATAGGCATCATTTGTAGACAAGTGAATTTTTTTTCGAGAGTTATTTTGAAATTCGGTGAATTGTAGGACATGACTTAGGACTAAAGTATTTACTTTAAAATAATTGGATTAATGCGTTCATTTCCTTTATACATTAAGCACAGTGGCTTAGTATTTTATAAGTAGTAAAAGGTTAAACAAGGTTAAAACTTGCAATGCCTCAAGGTCCATACCCCTCCCCCCTCCCTAACTTTCATATGAGTGCCCATGATTCTGATTATAAAGAAAGTGGTTTTCTTTTTCCCTTGACTGAAACAACTTTTTGAATGTGTATTTCAAGATTCTTGGAGATTTTGTTAGATGTTCATAGCAAAATTAAAAGGTTGTGGGTTTAAAGACAATTTTATTACAAAAAATCTTTGCATTTGTTTAATTTATTACCAAGGAGAAGAATACAATGGTTTTTCCTCGGGAGGGACAAGTGCATTGTGTTTTAAATATAGTTATCATTACTTAGATGATATGGAGATGAAAATATAGTAGAATCATTGTAAGAAAAATCACTAGGCTTATTGCAAGCTGGACCGAGTCACTTATATGCAGACACAAAGGCAGCCTCCTTGGGACTTCTATGCATATTCTGAAAACATCAGCTAATCTATTGTATACTGAACACTAATTTCAATTTTTAGTTCAAGTAGTCTTTAGATTTTATCAATTTCTTCAAACATTGTAATCTCGGAAGTTTATATTTATTTCTATACTATATCCTAGATCAGGAGTTGTCAACCATATTGTACTTGAGGGCTTCATTTTCAATCTACTGTGCCTGTAAGGGCAGCAAATATAAAATAACCATGCAATTTATTATACTTAATAATTTTAGATCGGTAATATAACTGATTTTAATACAGTACAGAAGGTGACTTTAACTAACAGCTATAATGGACTGTAAAAATAATTTTTATAAAATAAGCTACTTACTTCCTGATGACAAAATTGAAAAATTTGGTTATTAATGTTTTGAAGTGCTGAAATAGTTAAATAAAACAATTGCCGTAGGATGAAGTGGCCTGCATGCACATCGCAGACACTACTGTAATTTATTATTAGGCGTTTATTGTTGTGGCTAGTGTAATGGTTCTAGGTATTGAACAACTTATTTGTATTTTAACCCGTAAAAGTGAACTATCTGAGCCGCTCAGAATTCGAAAAACCACAAATGGAGATGGCAGCACAAAATCATTTTGTGAGCCGTAGGTTGCCGACCCCTGCCCTAAATTCTGTTAGGCTAGTATCACTTTTTTAAGGAAACATGCAGCACCAAAAGCATGGCTGTATCTCCACATTAAGTTGCCATTCTTTGTTTGACCTTGGCTAATGCTGTATAGGAATTAAGATTAATCTAAAGAATAATTTATCCTTCCTTGGAACCATTGTTGTTTCTCTTCCTAACAAACCATGATAGGATTAGTTTTATATAAATGAGAAACTTTTCTTACCAATCACTTTGCTGCAAATTACAGTAATTTTTATTTCTTCTACGTTCTTGAATTGTTTCCATTTCTTTTTTATTTCTAGACATTTCCAAGTAGACCCCAGCAGTCATCAACACCTAATACTCATGCTCCAGATCCAGGGGTAAGTTTTATATGTTTTTAATTCATATTACATGTTATTTTAAATGGGTTTAAACTAAACATAGCGTAAAGGGAATGATTTTATTCAACCTGTTGTAACGTTTCGCCCTTTTTACCTCGGTAATTTTATCTTTATTTTTGTGTTCTTTTGCTTATTACCAAAATATTTAAATTTACTTACCAGGGCTTCTAGTTCTAACGTCACAGCCAGACATACTGTCTGTCTGTGACGGTCTTCCTATCTTGAAGCTAGAACTAGGTTACGTGTGAACTAACGATTGAGTGTTTTAAAATACAATATTAAACAATTTATTAATTAAACACAAATCACAAATTGAACAAATGACAACCATTGTGTCAAGAGATTTATTTTAAATTACTGCTAACTATTCTTTACATATATTAATTACTTGTTAAGTGTACAACCCCACCCTTATTTGTTCTTATTACATTTTTGATTGTTTCGCAGGTATCACCTCATGCTTACGTCATATGGCATGATCTGGTCAATTACCTTAACTTACCAACATCGTACGATATTTTACATTTTTGCTCGCTAGGAGCGCATTACTTCTTCGATAGATTAACAAGTGTTCACCAAGAAAACAAAAATTTTGTTTTATATTGGGCCGATCTAATTATAAAATAAAAATTAAATATGTAAATGAATTGATACGTAACACCTAATTATTTAAGAGTGTTACACTGTTTATTATAAATATTAGTACTCTCGCTAGCCTTTCACTGTTGACTAATTTCTCTTGTGTAACAGTATAGTAAAAGCTCTTTTATATGGCATTCTATCGTCCGGGATGTACTGCAAATTTTCAAAGCAAATCAGTACAGTACCTTTTTTTATTGTTACAAGATGTAACATTGGAAATACAGTAAAAAACAGATGTCAATTAACCAACCTAACCTAAGATACAGCTACAACGCTGTTAACATGTTAACCTTTGGCCTATCAGACCGTCAGATATTCGTGATAATTGTAAAATCACTATAAAAGCATTATTCTCTGTTTAGTTAAGTGTATCTTGCGTATTGTAACGTTGTAAAAATGAAAAAATATTTAGCCATAAATTTCTTTTCTTTCTTCATAATTAGTCTTATAAATTGTTGAGTGTTTGAGGGCGTACTATGGAAATTTAGTGATTAGATACAAAAAACTATGGAAGGCAAGGAATTCAATTTTCCATGGTAGATAGTACAACGTTATCCACAGTAAAAATCTCTATGTATGAAAGATATCATCATATCAGTTTAAATGTTACAATCTATGAAAAGTCTGTTCCTGTGAACCTCAGTAAAATTAATGTAAATTTTTTCCATAAGTACAAAATTAGATCTTTATTTGAAATTCTTCACCCATAATATTTACTCACTATTTTAAAATAGTGAACATTTCAATTAAATCAGTTGTGCGTTTTTTAACTTTTGTAGTATAATATATGGTTTCAAATATATGTAATATAGTAACTGACATATTTATTGTTCATTTCAATTTTCCGTCACAAAATCACAATAGTGTACAGTTGCATTATGTATAAATTGCCTTTGTAGGGCAAAAGAAATTTTTCAAATTTTCGTTTATAAATACAAATTTGTATAATCGTTAATATTATTTTATTTGTTCAGTTTGTCTGAATTTTTTTTCAACGATGTTGCAGATTACGTACTAAATTTCGTACAATACAGATATTTTTACTTCTTTAGTGTCTTTTTTCATTTTGAACATTCATGACAAAAGTTACTTATCGGACTACTTTTTATATTCTTTTTGGTATAAAAACATTCACTAAAACCAATATATATTACACATCTGTTAAGGCTGTTTATTCTATTTTGTGTTATATGAGTTTAAACACATAAATTGTTTTCTTTGATTGTTTAATTTTTCAAAAAAATAATTTATTTGAGTTTAATGTGTTGTAGATGTTACTAACTTTCATTTCAAGGACACTTCGATTATTATAAACCGAATGTCTACTAAATGTTTTCTACTGCAAACTTGTATAATCGTATGGCCCTATTAGCTTTCTTTGTTCAGTTCATCTTTCTAAAAGTTATCTTTAAAACAAGGAAGTATTATATTTTTGGATGCTATCAACCAGTTCCACAATTTCTTCTTCCCCTTTGTTCTTTTTTTCTTTTCTTTTATGGTTAACAACACTTGCAACTCTTGTTTAGAATGTTTTTGAATAACAGTTTTTAAATAAGTAGAGATATGTAGATAAAAAAAGCTTTTACTTATTAATTATACTACTGCATTAAACTGTACAGCAAAAACATAAAATAAACAAAACTTTATTTAATAAATTTTAAATCTATTTAAACATAGTTTTTTTTAGTAAACTAAACATTTCAGCTAATTCAGCCTCTAATAAAAAAAAATTAGGTTATGGCACTGGGGAGTGCCAACAAAAGGGAAAACTTTTATAGCCAAGTCTAAAGAAATTTTGAATTGAAAAACAGAATTAATTTTGAGTAATGAGAAATTACCTAATCATTTGATTTAAGACACGATAACAAGAATTATTTACACTCAACATCCAAATTTGAACTACAAATAACAAATTAGAGCGAATAGTTTTACAAAGTGTTCAACAAAATTACCAAAAACATGAATTTACACATTTTTTATTAAATAAATAAATAAATATATATATATATATATATATATATATATATAATTATTTTTATATTATTTAATAAAGAAAGACATTTGCTAGATGTTTCCTCAATACAAATGGTTTTAACAAATTCAATTGAAATCATTTCTTAATAAGTATCAGTTTGCGAAATGAGAAATTACCTAAACATTTGTTGTCAGAGGTACCTAAAAATGTTTCAAAAATTGGATTAAAATCGATAGCTTGTTATTTTCATTATATTTAATTATTCTTATTCAGGTTTATCAAAAGTCAAATAAATTATAATTAATCACTTAAACAATAGTTTATGACTATCCGAACTTTGAATTTAGTAAATTTGTTAAAACTTACTGAGACAGAACGTTCTCGATCCCTATGTGGCGATCTTCATCAGTGTCTTCAGTGATACCATAGTATCAGTATCTTCAGAAAAATAATTATGTAATAAAATATTTTTACAAAATTAAATGATATGTGCTACAAACGACCATATGTTTACAAGTATTGCACTTTATGTAATTTTTTCTATAACATCAATGACCTTATAAATAGTTTGGTGCCTTGATCTCACTTGAATTAGAAATAGAAAATATGCAATTAATAAAAGAATTAAATAAAGGATTAAAAATGAATATATTTGAAACATTGGAAATTTATAAGCATAAAGTTAAAGACAAAAAATGATTGATGAACAAATTCAAGTGAGATCAAGGCACCAAACTATTTATAACGTCATTGAAGTTATAGAAAAAATTACATAAAGTGCAACAGTTATAAACATATGGTCGTTTGTAGTACATATGTTTTAATTTTGTACAAATATTTTATTACATAATTATTTTCCAGAAGATGCTGGTACTAATTTATCGGCAAAAAGCTTTGAATAAATATATTCATTAAAAGTATTCTTACACAATATCAAGAGCACAGTGGTACAATATATTACAATAAAAATATTGAAAAGAACCCCAATACCACAAAAATAATCAAAAATAACAAATAAGACAAGTTACTTAAGATAAAACCCCTATGTACATTTCGATGACCATGTCATCATCATCAGAGGGTCTTGTTACAAAATACAATCTAACACACAAGAAGTTACAAACTAGAATGATCTATCTAGTTTCTAGATCATTCTAGTTTGTAACTTCTTGTGTGTTAGATTGTGTTTTGTAACAAGACCCTCTGATGATGATGACATGGTCATCGAAATGTACATAAGGGTTTTATCTTAAGTAACTTGTCTTATTTGTTATTTTTGATTATTTTTGTGGTATTGGGGTTCTTTTCAATATTTTTATTGTAAAAGTATTCTTGTTTTTGAAATATTTTTAATTTATTATTATTATTATATATATATTTAATAAATTAAAAATATTTCAAAAACAAGAATACTTTTAATGAATATTTTTAATTTATTAACTATATATACAAGAAAACATATCACCATATTTAATATATATATATATATATATATATATATATATATATATATATATAGGAGAATGTGAGCTAAAAAAGTTGTTAAATAATTAATGTAACCTTAAATAAGTCACAGCATCCAACTTATATAAATGTAATTAAAATTTCAAGTTCCCCTTAAACATATTCATATCAAGTTACTTTTATAGGAGAATGAAAAAGCAGCTCTAATACGCCCTATATTACAACAAATTCTAATGTATTATTTCACTTATATTTTGCATTACACATTTAGTAAAATAAAAGCATTACAATTTTTTTTTTAGAGGCAAGAAGTACGTTACCAATTTTGTCCAGTTGGGAATTGGTGAATAATCTTTAGAATTAGGGGTGGAATGTGAGATTGTAAAGGGGAAGTGATATCTCCATTGAGCAGGGCAGAAGTAGAGCCATACTACACTCAAACAACCCAACGCCACTCTTCCACATATCCCTAGACTTGACATGTGTTTAGGCACAGGACGTAATATAATGACACCCCTATGTTAATTCAAGTGGACTACGTCTTTTAACCTGACAAACATCACTAGATTTACCAGTATTATATTTAGACGTGTTCTAAAGATGTAAGGTGTAGAGACTTCTTGTTAAAGCGGGAAAGAGGCCTCTTAAAATGACAATTTCAGACACATTCTTAAGAATCTAAGCTGTAGACACCTATAATTATTCTAGGTGGCAGCAAACTTCAAGAGTTCATTATGCCCTTTTCTTAGGCCTACTTTTCCGTCGTCGAATTTACTGCTTTATGCATCTTGGTATAATGGTTAGAACTTTCCTTAAGCTTGTAGTAAAGATTATTTCTTTTCCAGCAAGAAGTATTTTTCTAATGTACAGTCTTGTCATACTGTGATCACATCATCTGCTGATTTAAAACATATCTATGTATTATATGTTTGTTATAAATACATATATTTTACTAATACCCGGTTTTATTTAGGCTGGATTTATCTAGGGAATTGTATCACTATTTATTTTGAACAACCTGTGGTTAGTTTCTAACCACAAATATTTTTATTCAATTCTTCCTATTAGCTCACACTCTCCTGATATATATCTTGTACAAATTTTCATTTGTTTGTAAAATACCCTTTTATTCATCCAATCTTGATCCGATACATTTTTTTTCTTAACCTGTAGTGGTTAACTATTGATCTTAATACAGTTGTTTCAAATTAATTAATTTTTTTTTTAATTCAAGTCTGAATACCTCCATATTTAATAAATCAAGCACTTTGGCAATGAGGCAACTTTCCCATAACCAAAAATCATTCGTTTAAAGATGTGTATGATATTATAAGAAAACGGTTCCTTGCAATAATGAAGCATTGCAAGAGATGGAGAGAATGAGAAGTTATAGCCACAATCAGCTTCTAAAATTAAAAAATTATATTAGTGAATAAGCAGTATCAAACAAATATAATAGTGTAACACCATAATATAGCAGAAAATGAAAAATTTGCTTTCTATTTCGCCACTTAATATTGTGACATATTTATATTAATTATATTTTAAAACAACACAGGTTATTCAAATACAAGAATATTTATTATTTTATATCCAAAGCTTTTCGTTGGCAAACAGTACCAACATCATCAGGAATGAAAATTACAATAATGTAAGCTATTGTAATGTTGGTACTGTTTGCCAACGAAAAGCTTTGGATATAAAATAATAAATATTCTTGTATTTGAATAACCTGTGTTGTTTTAAATTATTAAACAAGAAAACGTATTTCATATTTATATATATATATTATGAGCCTTATGCATTACTAAACTACTGTTCTAATCGCCAAGAAACTTTGGGAAATTGTTGAGTACATTCCTGAGAAGGTTTCAGGTGACAACAATTTTTTGCAACATGTAATTTTTAAGTGCCAAAATAGCATAAAATGTTTCTTTCTTATGATAAGACATTTCATTAGATTCATTCCAAATTTTGCTTGCTAGGCGACACTCAACAATCCAGAGTTATTTTCCAAAGCATTTCAAAGAATATACACAAAAGATTATATATATCCGAATGCACATCAATAAGAATAACATTCAGTGAAGAGCTTCCATTGTTACACTTTTCTCGATTATTAAAATACTAACATAAGTTTAGCTAATGTTAACATGCAATTCATTGACTTTATGCAGTACGAAGTCGCTGGGTCAGCTAGTTATAAAATAAAAAGTAACTAAAATAAAATTTTTCTTTGTTGACCTCAGTAAGAATTTACTTTACATTTTTTTAAAAAATTATTACTAGTTTTAATATGAGGACATTTCAGTTACCAAGTAACCATCGCTCTTAGTTGTTACTTGGCAACTGAAATAGTAAGTTAATCATAGTTAAAGGGTTTTTAGGATATAATTTAAATATATAGGATCTAAGTCATATGCTCTCTGATTCAAAGCAATATTTGTAAATCACGTTCACTGTTTATCAAATTTGACGATAAAAAAAGTTAAAATTGTTTTTATGCAGGTTTAAATTTTTTAAAATTTGAATTGTAGTTTTTTTAAATTTTTATACAAAAATATGAAACTAAAGGTTTTGTACCTAGTTTGTATATGTATATATTTAAGATTAAATAATATACACTAATTACAGGAATAATTTATTGAATAATACACTCAAAGCTTTTCGTTGGTTGACATTCCAACATCCTCAGGAATTACAATGAATGTAATTCCTGAGGATGTTGGTAATGTCAACCGACGAAAAGCTTTGAGTGTATTATTTAATAAATTATTCCTGTAATTAGTGTATATTATTTAATCTTAAAAATAATTCTAACAGGAAAACATATTAGATATTCTATATATATATATATATATATATATATATATATATATATATATATATATTTATTTATAGTTATGACCACGTTTACTATTATATTTTGCTGTACGACTACGGCTTTTCTGATAATGAATATTTAGAGTATATTTAGAGAGAGATTGTGATTGTGTTTGTGTGTGTGCGTGTGTGCGCACACACGCACATGTGTGTGTGTGTGTGTGTGTGTGTGTGTTTATTTATTAGGTTCCAGATATACAAATAATGAACTTATCCCCAATATGGAGCAGTTCGACTAGGAAATGGAGTACTACTGGCTTAAATTGGCACATAAATTTCCCCATACCAAGAGTTTATTATGTCAATTATATCCCAGTTAGTACAGTTTAAATGGCAGGTGATAAATTTAATCACCTGTTGTGGATTTTATTTGTTTTGTTACTGGTCTTGTTTATGGGATGCTTAACTTTAAAGCATCTATTAATTATATTGCTTTGTTATATAGGTAATTTTTTGTTTAAGTGGATTTCAGGAGAAGTTTCGCTAAACGGAGGTAATTATGAGATAAATTAATTGCTTTAATTAGTCTCGAATTTTAACTGTTCTGGAGTGGGTTGAAGTTAGCACCTGGGGACATTAAAAAACGGTAATTATGATGGGATTTAGTGATTAACAAGTAATATAGAACAATATTTCTCAACTCCTACTGAGGTCATCAAAGAAATATTTTATTTTATAATTACAATTAATATAAATATGTATATACATATGACAGAATCACAATATTAAGTTTCTAAATAGGGGACAAATTTTGTTGCTTTTATCCATTTGCTTCTCTAATTTATGAAGCCGATGGTGATCTATAATTTCTCATTCTACTCATCTCTTGTAATGCTTCATTATTGCAAAAAACCTTTCTCTCATAATTATTTCATATACTGTATATCTTTAATAAATTTTCAGCTGTAGGAAAGTTGGCTCATGGCCAAAGTACTGGATTTCAAACATGTAGTGATTCAGTTCGATTCCAACTGAGACATCGACTTATTTAAAATTTAATTAATGGATAAATATTTGTAAAAAGTGTGTTAACATCAATTGTCAACCTCTTCAAACTAAAAAGCAAATAGAAGAAAGATATAAAAAAACATTTAAATGCATACAAAAAACCTATAATATGATTCTAATTAAACATGTACAAAAAGGGTTTAAAATTAATATCATTTAAAACTGAGAAATAAATGAAAATAAAATTGAAAATAAACTTATTGAAGAACAAATACAAATAAAATCAAAACATAATACTATTTTTATCTTATTCCTATGATATATTAAAAATAAAAAACTAAAATAAATAGTAAGATTTGAGAGTTGTATAATGAAGAAGATAAGACAAGCATTGGCTGATCCTTGTCACAGTGCAATTGTGAGAACAATCAGGCTGTAGTCATGGAACTCTGTGGTACTTGAAGAATGCTGATACTGCAATCAGTGAAAAGCTTCCCTTATTTAGCTTAGTACAAAAGTATTGGGAAAAATTAAAAAAATTAATGTTCTTGTCTTTTAAAAATATTATTCACCTCTCTCTCTCTCTCTCTCTCTCTCACACACACACACACACACACACACACACACACACACACACACACATAAACACAAACACACCCATTCAGTACTAAATTTTATTATTAAAAAATCTTTTATAGGAGTTACATTATTGTGTTTAGATAACAGATTTCTCTCTTAAGTATTGTTAATCATTTATAGAAGTAAAAACGTAGGTTAAAATAAAATTACCATTTCTCACTCACAACAAGGAATAACAAAACAATAAACCTATAATTCAATTCCAATAATTTTCTAAACTGTTAAAAAAATCATAAGTATAATTATTGATAAAATAAGTATATGCACGTACAAGAAACTAACATTCCTACATCATGAGTCAAGTAATATACAGTGTCTTTCGCATAAAATATGTTTTGGTTTTTGTAATCATTTTAAATGAAAAAAATAGCTTGTCATAAGAGAAACGTTTTAAATAATCTATTATTTGTCTTTATAGGGAAAACATTTTTTATTTTAATTTAATTTATTAATCTACAATTGAAACATTTGTGTAAATAATATGGGTATGTTTGCTTTATTAAAAAAAAATGCGCATAATAAAATAAACATAATGTCTAACTCCTCAAAACAGAAATATTTATTTGAAGCAAATAAAATCTGTTTTTCAAATAATACGTTTTGCTGGATCAATAAATTATGTAAGCCTTCATTATTGTAATAAAAACTTAGAATGTTTTAGAAAATAACTGAAAGGCAATGGTTTTCCTGTTGTTGGGTTTTGAGACCATTCTCCAATTTAAATATATATATATATATATATATATATATATATATATATATATATATATATATATATAAATATTTTAGGTGTCCGAGCGTTTCAGAAATATAAGCTGTGGAAATTTAATTTGTTTTTCTATGTACTATTGCATTTTTGCTTTAAATTTTTTTTCAACTATTACTATATCGGAAAGAGCAGAAATGTGTTTAGAAAAGTTAGAAATAGTTATTATAAAAATGTATTGACCATAATGTAAGTTAACAGATTGATCAATTCCACATCAAGGATTGATTGTCAGATTATTGTTTTGTTTTGCCCAACCTAACCTAACCGAATCCTTTGTAGCTAGGTTGTAAATATGTATAGAGAACAACTATTCCTGGAGTTTAGCTTGTGAGGATATGTTAAAACAAATGAAAACCTACACAAAACTCAACAAATTAATAATTTATTAACTCAAGTTTCAATGACAAAGTCATCATCATTAGTGAGTGTTACGACTAGAAACTCTAACTTATAGCTACATGAGTTAATAAAAGATTAATTTGTGAGTTTTGTGTATGTTTTTTGTACAGCATATAGTAATTTAATTTTGTTTAATATTGTGCTATGTTTTATAGAGTTAAGTTTAGAGCAGAAGTTGTCAACCATATTGTACTTGAGGGCCTCATGTTCAATCTACCATGCCTGTAAGGGCCGCAAATATAAAATAACAATGCAATTTATTATATTTCCTAATTTTAGATTAATACAGTACAGTAGGTTACTTTAGCTAACGGCTATAATGGATTTTAACAGTAATTTTTATAAAATAGGCAACTTACTTCCTGATAACAAATTTGACAATTTTCTAACTTAGACAAATCTCTTTACTAACGTTTTGAAGTACTGAAATAATAAAATAAAACACGTTCATTTAAAAATTAACAAAATTTCACTAAAATAAAACAGTTGCCGTAGGGGTAAACTTGCCTGCATGCACATCGCAGACACTACTGTAATTTATTAATAGGCGTTTATTGTTGTGGCTAGTGCAATGGTTCTAGCTATTGAGCAACCTATTTGTAAGCCGTAAGTGTAAGCTATCCGGACCGCTCAGAATTCGAAAAACCACCAGTGGAGACGGCCGCACAAAATTATTTCGCTTGGCCGCCGTGGGTTGCCGACCCCTGGTTTATACAGTCTCATATGAATTTCTGCATTAATGTTATTTTGGTGTTTTTTTTTTTCATTTTAGTAGTTTGAACCAATATTTGTAACGTTTAAATTAACTTTCTTAGTAAAGTAGAATGTATTTTATGTAAAGACAGTTAGAACAAAGTTGAGGAATGTGTTGCCAAATATTATTATTAGGAATACTTAACTAACCTAACATAATTATTTTATTTTTGGTGGTGGGAATTATAAGTGGTAAAATTCTTTTATACTATTATTAGAGTGGGTATTTATTTCTAATGTCCACGTGTTCGATTTTAGGGAACAAATTTATACCGAGCGACGCAGAAAGTCATCAGGGATACGAAGAAAATTATGAAAACTATCGCTAACGCGCCCAGTAATTAATAATTTTGGAAAATAGAAATTCCCCTCTCCCTTAGCATACGAGATACGTTATTAATTTAACGTGTTGGCTTATTTATTTTTTTGCCGTAGTAACTCGCAAAGTGCCTCCAAATGTAATTAAATTTACTGTTGACTCCCAAAAAATTACAAATTAAAAACAACCTACACTAACAAAGCACAATTAGCACCACGGCACACAAACCTTATAGAATTATAAAACTTGCAAACACATCTTATGGCGATAAGTGGCATTGTTACTCAGAAGGACAGAAAAGACACAGACCCTATTTCTCGCACCAAACTTAAAATATTTCTTCAACATTCACACGCCTATTATTTCTATCGCAAAAAAGCTATAGAACTTACACGGCGCAAAGCGTGTATAATTGAACTGATAGAGTCGTTTTTTTTCAAATTTTGTAATATTTTGGGAGTCACAAGTTTAATTACAGCTCGAGGCATTTTACGAGTTACTACATTAAAAAAAAAAAAATGTAAATTCGTAACGTTTTAGGTGTGCCGTGGAGAAGAGAAGGAACTGCTGTTTTGCAAACTTTTTAATTTTTGTGACGTGAGCGTAAGTTTGTATAATATTTTTCGTATTCCTAATGACTTTTGCATCGCCCGGTATAAATGTTTTGACTAAATTCATATACGTGTGGGAACGGGAAATAAATACCTTAGAATGATTTTGTTCGCATCTTCGTAGTAGTGTCAAGAATTTGTTTCATGATTTGTAAATTTCATTGGAAAAATTATGTTATATTGGTCAAATTGTTAGTAAAGCAAACGTTTTATTGTAATTTTTTCTTTCTAATTACATTAAGTCCGAATCAAGTAGTATTAGTGTAAAGATAACACTTAAACATTAGATTCAGTCTTTCCATGGCAGCATCAACTTGTTCCTCAGTAAGATTGGGAATTATCTCTGTAAAGGTCATCTGATAGCCTTCATTAGCCTGATAGCCATCTGATTAAACCTTTAGGCCGGGGTGGCCGAGGAGACGTGGCAGGAAAAAACTCACCGCCCTTTAATAAGTCTTGTCACCTCGGAGCTGAGATAATGTCCGCGCCCTCAGTGTAGAGCGTGGAATACTTTTGTAGAGGAATTCCATGTTTAATTTGTGAACAAATAGAATCCCTTACTCTTCTGTTATTCGTTAAAGTTATAGTTGTTTTTCTATTTAAATATTTTTAGTGGTTTTAAGGCGATTAAGTAAACAATGTAGGCGTATTAGAAATTTTTTTTTAGAAAATCTGCCAAGGCCATCAAGTATGACTTATTGCGTACAAAGTTGTGAAAGGGGTTGTGAATAGATCGTGTATAGACATAATAAACCCTCTTCGTACAGGTTCGCGTTTCGTAGTAGACTTGTGAATAAGGAAGAGGCAAAGAAAGGAGATACTGATCTTCCTATGTTGGAATTATAAAAATATAAGATAATAATATAATAATAAAAATAAAATAATTAATATAAAATAAATATAATTATAATACAAGTGTCTCATATTCCTGTGATAAATCAACTTCTGGTCCATATCTGACGGGCCATTTTTCTAAAAATCCTCCTTTAAACAACTAAAGTCTTGTACTATTTTCAATCCTAGTATAAGATCTGACCACTATTGTTTCTGACATTAAATAACTTCTATAAAGCATGCATTCACCTTTCTTTGACAATTATTCAAAAGCACATTTTTTTTTTTTAATTTGGTTAAAACGTTCCCTAATATTCATTTCCCAGTCGCTACCTCTCCTTTAAGGGAGGAGAGGGCCCAGTTCGCCCAAAGGTCACCTACTGTTCTCTCTGATTCCTGTCAATGTCACCTCTCCAGCTGTGTTGGTCTCCCTCTTTTTCACCGTGCTTGCGGTCATCAGCTTAATATTTGTTTTGGTAGCCTGTTGTATGGCGTTCTTCGTAGGTGTCAGTACAATTTAAGTTGTCGTATTTGTATATCAACAACCGTGTGAATATCGCTAATTATCTCGCGGATCCTGTAGTTTGTGTCTCTAGTCTCTATTTCCGGGCGCTCTTTCCTAAAAGTCCATTTCAGTTGCTCCCAGTGATTTCTTTGTTCTCTCTTTCATCTGCCACATTAATCATATCACATCGTTAATAAAAATACATTTTATTCATTCAATCAAGCTCAAATACATTTTTTCAACGTGGATGAAAATTAATTTTAATACAGTTTTTTCAGATATTTATTCAATAATTAAATTTTAAAAATTGGAGTCGAGGTCGGATTCGAACTGAATATCTTCATGTTCGAAGTCTAGCGCTTTTTGGCGCTGACCCAACTTTCCATAGCTAGAAATGAATTTTTCAAAGATCTATAAGAAAAACTTCCATTGTACAACCTGAAATCGTTGCCTCGGTTACCACACAATATCATAAATAATGCTCTATGATTAGAAATGAATGGAAAGAATAAAATAACAATCAAACTGGATTACCGTTATCGAACCTTGCTTCACAAACGGGCAACGCAAAAGGAAAGCGAAAAGAAACAACAACACAATAAAAGCGACGGAAAAAACGTGTAAATAGTAAAAGATAAATATAATAGCCTAACAACATACATAGAAAGGAAAATGGAAATTGCAAGAAAATTCGTTTCCTTTTTTCCCACTTAATGTTATTCTGATATATTACAAACATATTTATATTAACTGTAATTATGAAATAAGTAGTAACAAAAATACAATTTGTCTTTCTTGATTTAAGTACGAATTGACTTTATATATATATATATATATATATATATATATATATATATATATATATATACTGACAGTTTTACGTAAGCGAACTACGCATTTAGAGGTTAAACATTTAAAACTGATTACCATTTAATAAGAGAACAGTATAAAAGGTCAGTATTTAATCTTTCTTCAAAGCTATTTTTAGACCCCAACTAATTTTGTTTTCTTATCTGTACTACTCCTGTACTACACTTTTAATAGGTTTGCGTTATCAGTAGTGTGATTTTAATATTAAAGCAAATTCATTTCTGTTTAGAACACAACAATCTTATTGATAACCTTTCTGAATCGTTTTCAAACGCTGCCTGGTAGTGATCGTGGGGAGGGGGTATAGATACATTTACAGTAGTTATAAATTGAAGTCGTTCGTGGCATGTCGTTTTTTTCTGTGTCTAAGAAATGTAACCAATTCTTTTATACGTGTCTTATACATTATGTCAGTCCACGATAATTTTGCATTTTTTGTAATTTATATTCTAATAACTTTATATTTTTATTTTATTTTGTTTCCAGTTACAGTACTTATAAATTTTCGTTTTTTTTATAATAGCTGAATATTTTTCTTTCATTAGACCACTATAACATTAACTCACGTAGTTAAGAAAAAACAGTTTTTTAGCGCTCTTATGAAATAACCTGTAAAATATTTGCCTGGAATTCCGTTAATAAATTCTAAACAGAATTTCAAGCACCAGTTGCTTGCAACAGAAGTAAAAATGTTTCTGGTATACAAATTGAAAAATCAAATATTGTTGTACCTAATCATTCCTTACCATTCTATTTGTCATATATTACTTTTAATTGATTCATTATATTTGGACTCGGAAAAATATGTTAGTTCATAAGAGAGCTATTATGAAGATCTTTAGAAAGTAGAAATTTGATGTTCAAAATTACTTTCTCTTGATGCGTTCAAAAAGTCTCTTTGCAACAACGATAATAAAATGACTATAAGGGAACCACAGATTTAAACAGGCATGTTACATGGACTGCAGCACTAAGTGCAGCACTTTCAATGTTAGTTTGGGCGACTCCACATGAAGGGGAGTAATATATGCAATAAATTGAGGACGCTAATATAACAAGTCTTGTGGAGGAACTTTTTGAACACTCTGTTTTTAGTTGTTGTTTAGAAATTTATCAAACGTAACTAGTTATGGAATATTAAAAACTAATTTCACAAAATATGACAAAGTTATTAAAAATTTTATTGAAAAACATTCCTTTTTTTCATTTACCTAATAATATATAAATTGAATCAACGTCACTGTTTATGGAACATTAAGAATTAATTGGGAAGCAACAATTTTACATTTATAATAACTGAATGGTTTGCATCTGTTTCAACAAGACGTACTGCAATTTATCGTGACATATACATGTAGTTATGAGGGACGTTTTGTAGGCGTCCTTTCTGTCCCCATTTCGGTCACACAATCTGCCCACTCCAAACTCCTACAGGCAACAACCCTTCGATGTCTGGAGAGCAAATAATTTATGTAGTCTTCGTTGCTAACCCTAACCTGTTCCTGGTTTTCCTTCGCTCAAACTTTTAATTGAAAATATAATGTTTCTTTCGATTATATACCCATTCACAGAACTATGGGCATTTTGGCTGGCGAAACTGACAAGAATAGCGACTGTCATGATCACAATATCCAGCAGAGTGTTTCGCCACTGAGAATAGAAACATTAATATCAGGCCAATGTTATTAAAAGGCATTCGATTGACGTTAGTTCAGCTACTAAATCCTAGGGTTGTTAATGTCGAGTCATCGCCTGAATCAGTAAATGTTGACACCGCTGACTGTGCTTTCCTCCGCTCCTACCGCGCAGTCATTGTTTCACCTTCACGTTATTTACTGATTGGGCGATGCCTCGACATTAGCGACCCTAGGATCGAATGATTAAACTACCATTAACGCAAGGGACATTATGTTAATTTTCTTATATGTATTTGTTGATTCCATCTTTACGTGAGCTTGTAAACACTTGTAAATATTTACAAACGTGCCTATAGTAGCACTTACTTATATTTGTTGAGGACTGCCGTTTCGGGAGATGAGTCCCATTGTCAACTCGGACCGTAACTGATCTCAAGGTTTACGTAGGTTAGGGTGGGGGGTGGGATATTATGGTGATGTGGGTGTATTTTGTGAGTATTAGGAGTTATGCAAAAAGTGTGTGTGAGTTGTAATGTAATTGTGTGTTAAGTATGTGTGTAGGGTGTAGTTTGAAGTGTCTGTATATTTTGTATTGTTCGGTTGTATAATCGGATATTTTTGTGTTGTTTATGAAGATGTTATGTCTATGTAGTCATGTTTTGTGAAGTTAAGATGATCGGCGAAGTTTGATTGGTAGTTATTGTTTGTTGGTGCTTTTATATGTTCTTGGTAACGTGTGTAGAAGGACCTCCCTGTCTGGCCTATGTAAAAACTGGGGCACGAACTGCAAGTTAGTTTGTAAACTCCAGTGGCGTTGTAAATGTCGTTTGTAAATATTTACAAGTATTTAATTTTCTGTTCTTAGTTTTGCTTAAGAGCTATTTTCATCGTTTGCAGTTGAATTTATCGACAGTTTGTTAAACAAACCTGTGAGCGTCATGTATTAGAATTTTTTGTCACGTGTTTTGCCAATTCTCTTCTGTTTTGCCAATTCTCTTGCTAATACTAGATATTATTTCCCTACATATTATTCCGGCATGCTGATCTCTGTAGAGAACGTGTTGTAAATCTCGCATACATGGATGTGCTGCTGCTTCAAGTAATTTTCTATCTTCGGTAGCCAAATTAAGATTTATCTGGCACAGTTAACACCAGAAGAGCAAACCCAAATAACAGTTGAATTGCCGGCGAATGTGTGTGCTGGTCGGCTAGTTGCGACAATTGACGCTATCGAATGCAGCTAGTATCGCTACAAGTAAAACAAAAGAACAAACACAATACGGAATGCTCAAGACAAATGTTTTGGCAATAGTCAATCATTAAATACTAGGATCGCTAGTGTCGATAATTCATCCAGATTAAGGAGGCGATGAGTGCACGAGAGGTGAAACCCACAGTTAACGAATCAATTTGATTTACTGCTTTGGGTGATGTCTATGCAGTAGCGACTCTAGGATCTATTTATGGAACTAGCGTTAAAACTACAGTAATCCGGCAGATATGGGGCTGGGATACTGCCGTATTACTAAAGCACACAAGCACATTGTGCAATATTTATTGAGTATTGTCCAAAAATAAAGAAAACATAGGAAGTATTATACTTGAAATGATAAAACTAGAATGAATTTAGTTCTCAGTACTTTAATATAAAAGTTACCTTAACCTTAACCGTAAAACAAAAATTTAAATACGTTTTCTTCTACACTGCAATGAGACTGGTCACTCGCACTTCAATAACGATTACTGCAACAACATATGGCTCAAAATTGTTTGTAGCCATATCATGTGCTACACTACTAGAAGGCGTGAAGGTCACTCAGACACTGACATACAGTGAAAAATATACAAGTTATGTTCACAAATTGATTATGTTTACATCTTAATTCCTTGACGAAAACGCCGCCTTACTGGAGGGCCGGATATAGAGAGTTTACTGTATTGCCTTCTAATGTAAAGTCGCCGTACATATGTGTTTTCTGTCTTTTGTCTAAGGACAACGAGCTGCTAGTTTTCTATGCGCGTTGACTCAGTTCAGAACTAAAAGAATCATCGACTTTTTACTTTTGTAGGGTATCAAGCTTTTTAATTTTACTCGTACGGTTTCTACGCTAAGGGAATTTAGAAAACACTAACAGCTCGTAATATGGTTTGTATTTTAGGATGGATAGTACGTAGTTATTGGGTTAAATGGTTAGTACAGTGATATGTCCCCTACTGTGAATTTTTAACAGCTTCTTGGAATTAAAATGAAAATCCGTAAATAATTGCACATTGTTATGACAGCGATAGTAAAGTATGATCGTGAAATGTATCGCCGCAATAGATAATATCACCATAACGCGCTGTATGTAAGTAAAAATTAATCGACCTCGGTTTATGAATGGAAAACTTGGACGTGCAATGGCGTTGTACACAATAAGGCAGTCTAATTGTGTCAGCTTTGTGGGAGAGACCTGCCGAGGTCTACGCGCTCCCTTCCTCAAATAACGACAAACTGAAATTGTGTTTCTTTGCTTGCGCTGCAACTGAAGGGAAGAGTGCATTGTAACAACGTTATATAGATTGTTCTGTAAAAAGTCTGTCCGTAATTGGGTTATTTGTCTTTGTTCGTGTGCAGAGGACGTTCTTTTATATTAAACAAGTGTTTTGGATTGTTTTCGTTTTGTTGTTGTTGTTGTTGTGTGTGTGTGTGTGTGTGTGTTTTCAAAAATGCATGAGAAATAATTTCGATGGCATACATACCTTAAGTAATAACCAATATCAAAGAGAATTAAATAATTTATTTAATCTCTTCTTTTTAGCTCTGATTTTAACTCTTTTCATCCCAAGATCTGCACGGCAACTGGCGAGGCAGAAACACGTAAACATTCCAAAAGGCAATAAATTTCATTTTATATAAAGACGTTTAAACCATAAAAAGACATCCGCTCAAGATGAATAATTGTTTTGTCATGCGCGTTTCGAGTTACGTCATCATCAATGAGTATAACTACACATTGTTACACAATTACTTTCGGTAGTATATTGTTCGGTAAAACATAGGCGTTCACAAACTTTTACAAACATGGCGTTTGAAAATACTTGTAAAACCCCATTACAAGTATTTGGCTCAAAAGAAAAGATTGTAAAGCTGCACAAGAAAGAAGTTCGTGGAATTGTATTAGGGCCTTCGGAAATCTTTTGCTTGTTAAATGCATAAGCCTGTACACCAGAGTGAAAAGCATTGCGTTTTAGGAAAATGCTGGGAACGCATTCAAAATGTTTATAAGGCTTATATACACAGCCCAGCTAATTGATATTTTAAAAGACAAATATGTATTGCAAGACACCATGTATTGCATGGTGAAACCTAAACACTGATTCTAGATCTATCTGTCAGAATATAATTCAAAATTTTCAACTGGGTCCAGATCGCACGTCAGACAAATTTAGAACTTTCGAATTTCTGCTTTAAATCTTAACATCTAGCTGTTAAATTAGTTCGTATTTTAAAAATAAAATTAAGGAATTTTACTCTTTTTAATTCGAAATTTATTAGCACTATTTATTGAAATTTATTCAATGTAGCCCTGTGTCCTTTAGAGTAGAATCAAAAAATATTGAAGAAAATGTAGTGTTTACACTGAAAAACAGCACTAAATACCCATGCTAAAACTATTTTAAAACAATTGTTGGCTTTCCATACTTGATTAATAAATTTCGTGTAATAGTTTTTGCAATTTTGTTCGCAAAATTGGTTGCGTTATGGGCTTCATTTGTAACGTATAGTTGTTTACCTTGATTTTATTCTGTGGTCTGCTTTTTCACGTATAAATGGTGGTGGTAAAAATTGTCTCTAAAACAGAACAAAATTCAAAAAATTCATTCCCTCAAAATATTCTGCCCCCAAAACAGACTCTCTTGGTAGTTTTTATTATAATATATCGTGTACCCTTAATAGTATAATTGATCCTATTTTAAAAGAGAAAGATTGATGATTTTATGGAAATGTACAGTGAAATAACTACGTAACAGTGTTATATTTCTACATTGCAAGTTTACATAATTAATTTCATATAAAAGTTTTTTCCAAAATGTTTTTCGTTGTGGGCTTAATTAAAAACATCTTGTGATTATCTAGCCATTCAATTTCTGCATCGCTTTTTAACGCATAAAGTTTGGCAGTGGTAAACATTATCTCTAAAGACTGGAACCTAAATCAAACAATTCTTCCAGGAATATAGCCTCCCTCCTAAAAATACCTTAGTCATTTTCATTTTAATTTAGACTGTGTGTAGGCTACTTTATATTAGAAAGAAAAATATTGATGAGTTTTATGAAAATATGTTTCCAGTGAAGTAACTGGACAACAGTGGTGTTATATTTCTTCATTGCATAACATAATTCATTTTATTTAATAAGTTTTTCCCCCGAAATTGATTCAAAATTGTGGGCATTTTTTTGTAACGTATAGTGGTACCTGGCCCTTATTTTTTGCATTGCATTTTCATTTATAACGTTTGGAGGTGGTAAGAGTTGTCTCTAAAAACAGGAAAATAATTCTTCCAGGACGACATCCTCCTCTCTTATACAAAGAATTAGAAATTTTCATTATTATTTATACTATGTATGCACATCAAATTAGAAAGTGAAATATTGATGAATTTATCAAATAGACATTTATTCTTCTTTGCGTGTTCACTTGATTAATTTCATTTGATTTCAACAGTTTTCCCAAAATTTATTCAGTTGTGCTTCTTTCCTAAAATAAAGTCGCACCCCTATCCTTGTTTTTCCGGCTCGCCTTTTCTCGCATAAAGTTTGCCAGTGGTAAAAATTGTCGTCGTAAAAAAAGGAAACTAATTCAAACAATTCTCCCCATAAGATACGCCCCCGCCCGCGTTTATACGGTCCAACTCGCAGTTCGCAATGCATAAACGAAAAAGCGCCCTGTTTTTTTTTTTTGCCGGCCGGCTCACCTACCCTACTCGAAGGAGGGAAACGGAAAAATCCCCCAAGTCAGAACTGTAAGAGGAAAAAATAGAACGTAAGGGGAATAAACTGCAGCCTGAGTTATAAATGAATCCCATTTGGAAAAGCCTCGTACTGCTCATGCGTAGATGGTCGCCTTGGCAACTGGAGGGTACCCCACGCGTTACGTCATAGCGTTCAATAAGCCGGCCGCCATGGGGAAGGGGAGAAGCGCTGTACCGCCGAAACCTAATGCCAAGATGATGGCTTTTCTCTATACTTTATGTCCTTCCACTTCCCCTCTCCCTTCGCCGTCTTCCTTTTTAAAAAACATTCCCGATCCCCCTTTTATTGTTGAAATGTAAATAACTGTATTATGATTGTCTGTATGACGCATATCTGCAAATTCATCGAGTTTACAGATTGCGTAATTCCTATCCTTTGCATCTACCGACTTCTGTTTGCACATTTTGTGATTTGTTTTATCAATCAAGTATAAAAACAAATTATATTGGATTTATTTAAAAAACACGCTTCATTTTTGCTTTCGTTTGTTCATAGTTTGTGAAATAAAACAAGACGCTGATTTGGGTTTATTTAAAATATTATGTTCAGTTGATTTTCACAAATTTAGTGTTGAAAATGTTTTTGCGTTTTCTGAAAACGAATGTCTCAGAAATTAATACACGGAATTGGAAAATATAAACTCCGATATCGTGGGATGAAAAACCTTCCTTTTGATGGAAACACTTTTAAAATAGTGTCAGTAAAAAAGTATAAGTTGTAAAACAGTATAAAGTTTGGCTTTTCGAGTTTTTGGTTTATTCTGCTGATATGGTTATCCATTGAGTTCTATACAACGTGGATGCAGTTGTATTTTACGTACTTTCTTGAAACAGAATACACGTGTTCCAAAAACAATTCCGGGAATTTGAACGCGCGTACTAAAAGACTGTTCAAGATAACTAAACTATTTAAACACCAATCTTAAGCAGCAATAGGTAAGTTATGTTTGCTGTGTACAGACTTTGCCAGTTTCATGCTCAATGAGATTCAATTTTATTAGAAGAGTGCTGTTCCCAGACGAAGCTACATTCCACACAAAATGGTGATGTTTATCGCCGCAATTGTCGGTTATGGAGTTCAGAACAACCTAAAGTGCAAGATCATGTCCGCGATTCGGCAAGACTGAGCTTGTGGTGTTGGTCAGTGTATGCCCAAATAATAGCCCATTTCGTTTTCGCCGAAAACATAATGGCATATTTCATTTTGATAAACTAGAACAATTTTTGTTTTTTAAACTCGAAGATGGTGAACAAGTTAATAAAGTAAAAAGTAAAAAAAAAACTGAGTTAAATTTCTTTTCTATTTGGCATTTAAATCACATGGTTATATTAAGCAGTCTCTCAGTAACGTTCCTTCAAACTACCGACATCTTTCTCAGAACAACCTGTGTATACACATATGCATACACATGAACTAAATCTAATGTAACTGCTGCGAGAACCGATTAACCACCTAATCACTATAGGGGTAGACCCTTGCCAGATGTAGGGGAAGTTAAGAATTTTGACATATAAATAACGCCCCCTCATACGGTTGACTTAACCCCGACTCCTACCTACTAACCTTGGACAACAGCCCGTAAACTTTCTGTTCACGAGTATTCCAAACGCGAACTTTACCAATTAATTACCCGACTTGAGCTGTACTCACTATTGTGGAATTTGTTTCTGTTAATCTCTTAGAAACGAATTCAGGCTTGGATTTTATAATTAAAATCCATTGCTGTCTGAATTAATACGCACCCGGTAAAAGGGACATGTATCTCAAAGGAAAATTACGTCGTCTATCAGTGATGTCTAGGGTCCTAAGTGATCTTCAGTCTGAATGGATATAACCTTTGTTCAGATGTTCTGTAGACGTTAAATAAATTAAGGGAAAGTGTAGGGATAAAAATACACATGTTAAATTTAACGAAATTTGTATAGGTCTCAACTCATCTTCACTGCTGTCAGGAATATTTGTATATATTTTACCTGCCTTTTCTAACATTAAAATATTTTTAATTGTTTACTCGTTTTGGATTAACTCCATCCTCAAAACTTTAATAATAGTATAACTCGTATATATTTAAGTACTATTAAAGTTTTGAGGATGGAGTTATTCCGAAAGCGCGAACAAAGAAAGATATTTTAATGTTGGGAAAGGCAGACAAATTTACTCAAATGTAAATTAAACTTGTTTGTATAAGATGATCTGTATTGTGCTCGAAAACAAGAGTCACCGGGGAGAACAAAATAGGAAATCCGTAGTTACTGTATTGTTTAAAGAGTTTATCTATTATTGTTCAAGTACCTCTCTGAGCGATGAGCCATCTCTCCTTTACCTGCAGCTTTATTCTTGTTTTATAGATTGACCGTGATTTAAACTTCTTTCTCTCCTGACTTCTGTTCTCAGTCTGGTGCAGAAATACGTAAAATACAGGTGGAATGATCGGAAGCAAGTACATCCTTCTCATTAATTTTGCGTAATGCGTATTATATATATTTTCAAATGTATTGTGTTTTTTATGTGAAATGTAATTTTATTCAACCACCCTTCCACAACATCAAGGAGGTACGCAAAAGTTTTATTTTTAATTAGGGGTACAGGTTTTTAAAATTGATTTAGAACCCCTGATCTATATATATACACCTGTTTTCTACATTTTTGTTTCCAACTGTATCGGGCAGTCTAACAACTACTGTATATATTTTTTAATCTTACATTTTAAGATTGGTAATAACAATATTCTTTAGTCTTGACTTTGTCTTAGGAAGTGTGTAGCCCCTTCATAATTGCGCCATTTTTCTTGAGCAGTTAATTCAACAATTTTTTCCCGCATTTAATTAAAAATATATCAACCATTCTAAACGAGTAACAAAATGTGTAGCCTGTTATGATAAATGTCTTACGGGATGTAAAGGTTTAATAAAAGTCCGCTGTTAGAGACTTGTTTAATGTCCCTTGTAATTAAAACATTGCTGAACGCTTCCGCGTTTCTGTGTGCGAATGTCGGTTGTTCCTGATATGGTGTGTAATATTGATTTACGAATAGAAGCTCTATTGGTACTCTGTTTAAGATTAAAACTTAATGGAATCTTCTCAAGTTGATTTTTCCTATATTCTGTCTTGTAAAACCATTTTACTACATAAGCCTAACTTCAAACAACATTCCGCTATCGTCTACTATTTGATTTATGTTTAGTGTAAGGTTTGAGTACGTTTCATCAGATATAATCGTACGACTTTCGAAACACCTTTATATTATTTGTTCGTGTGCATCTTTCTCTCTTGTTACATTGTTATTATTTGTTCGTGTGCATCTTTCTCTTGTTACATCGTTATTATTTATTCATGTGCATCTTTCTCTTGTTACATCGTTATTATTTGTTCATGTGCATCTTTCTCTTGTTACATCGTTATTATTTATTCATGTGCATCTTTCTCTTGTTACATCGTTATTATTTATTCATGTGCATCTTTCTCTTGTTACATCGTTATTATTTATTCATGTGCATATTTCTCTTGTTACATCGTTATTATTTGTTCGTGTGCATCTTTCTCTCTTGTTACATTGTTATTATTTGTTCGTGTGCATCTTTCTCTTGTTACATCGTTATTATTTATTCATGTGCATCTTTCTCTTGTTACATCGTTATTATTTGTTCATGTGCATCTTTCTCTTGTTACATCGTTATTATTTGTTCATGTGCATCTTTCTCTTGTTACATCGTTATTATTTGTTCGTGTGCATCTTTCTCTCTTGTTACATTGTTATTATTTGTTCGTGTGAATCTTTCTCTCTTGTTACATTGTTATTATTTGTTCATGTGCATATTTCTCTTGTTACATCGTTATTATTTGTTCGTGTGTATCTTTCTCTTGTTACATCGTTATTATTTGTTCGTGTGCATCTTTCTCTTGTTACATCGTTATTATTTGTTCATGTGCATCTTTCTCTTGTTACATCGTTATTATTTGTTCGTGTGCATATTTCTCTTGTTACATCGTTATTATTTGTTCGTGTGCATCTTTCTCTTGTTACATCGTTATTATTTGTTCGTGTGCATCTTTCTCTCTTGTTACATTGTTATTATTTGTTCGTGTGCATCTTTCTCTCTTGTTACATTGTTATTATTTGTTCATGTGCATATTTCTCTTGTTACATCGTTATTATTTGTTCGTGTGTATCTTTCTCTTGTTACATCGTTATTATTTGTTCGTGTGCATCTTTCTCTCTTGTTACATTGTTATTATTTGTTCATGTGCATATTTCTCTTGTTACATCGTTATTATTTGTTCGTGTGTATCTTTCTCTTGTTACATCGTTATTATTTGTTCGTGTGCATCTTTCTCTTGTTACATCGTTATTATTTGTTCATGTGCATCTTTCTCTTGTTACATCGTTATTATTTGTTCGTGTGCATATTTCTCTTGTTACATCGTTATTATTTGTTCGTGTGCATCTTTCTCTTGTTACATCGTTATTATTTGTTCGTGTGCATCTTTCTCTCTTGTTACATTGTTATTATTTGTTCGTGTGCATCTTTCTCTCTTGTTACATTGTTATTATTTGTTCATGTGCATATTTCTCTTGTTACATCGTTATTATTTGTTCGTGTGTATCTTTCTCTTGTTACATTATTATTTGTTCGTGAGCATCTTTCTCTTGTTACATTATTATTATTTGTTCGTGAGCATCTTTCTCTTGTTACATCGTTATTATTTGTTCGTGTGAATCTTTCTCTTGTTACATCGTTATTATTTGTTCGTGAGCATCTTTCTCTTGTTACATTATTATTATTTGTTCGTGAGCATCTTTCTCTTGTTACATTATTATTATTTGTTCGTGAGCATCTTTCTCTTGTTACATTATTATTATTTGTTCGTGAGCATCTTTCTCTTGTTACATCGTTATTATTTGTTCGTGAGCATCTTTCTCTTGTTACATTATTATTATTTGTTCGTGAGCATCTTTCTCTTGTTACATTGTTATTATTTGTTCGTGTGCATCTTTCTGTTGTTACATCGTTATTATTTGTTCGTGAGCATCTTTCTCTTGTTACATTATTATTTGTTCGTGAGCATCTTTCTCTTGTTACATCGTTATTATTTGTTCGTGAGCATCTTTCTCTTGTTACATCGTTATTATTTGTTCGTGAGCATCTTTCTCTTGTTACATTGTTATTATTTGTTCGTGTGCATCTTTCTGTTGTTACATCGTTATTATTTGTTCGTGTGCATATTTCTCTTGTTACATCGTTATTATTTGTTCGTGAGCATCTTTCTCTTGTTACATTGTTATTATTTGTTCGTGTGCATCTTTCTGTTGTTACATCGTTATTATTTGTTCGTGTGCATATTTCTCTTGTTACATCGTTATTATTTGTTCGTGTGTATCTTTCTCTTGTTACATTATTATTTGTTCGTGAGCATCTTCCTCTTGTTACATTATTATTATTTGTTCGTGAGCATCTTTCTCTTGTTACATTATTATTATTTGTTCGTGAGCATCTTTCTCTTGTTACATCGTTATTATTTGTTCGTGAGCATCTTTCTCTTGTTACATTATTATTATTTGTTCGTGAGCATCTTTCTCTTGTTACATTGTTATTATTTGTTCGTGTGCATCTTTCTGTTGTTACATCGTTATTATTTGTTCATGTGCATATTTCTCTTGTTACATCGTTATTATTTGTTCGTGTGTATCTTTCTCTTGTTACATTATTATTTGTTCGTGAGCATCTTCCTCTTGTTACATTATTATTATTTGTTCGTGAGCATCTTTCTCTTGTTACATCGTTATTATTTGTTCGTGAGCATCTTTCTCTTGTTACATTATTATTATTTGTTCGTGAGCATCTTTCTCTTGTTACATTGTTATTATTTGTTCGTGTGCATCTTTCTGTTGTTACATCGTTATTATTTGTTCGTGTTTATCTTTCTCTTGTTACATTATTATTTGTTCGAGAGCATCTTCCTCTTGTTACATTATTATTATTTGTTCGTGAGCATCTTTCTCTTGTTACATCGTTATTATTTGTTCGTGTGCATCTTTCTCTTGTTACATCGTTATTATTTGTTCGTGAGCATCTTTCTCTTGTTACATTATTATTATTTGTTCGTGAGCATCTTTCTCTTGTTACATTATTATTATTTGTTCGTGAGCATCTTTCTCTTGTTACATTATTATTATTTGTTCGTGAGCATCTTTCTCTTGTTACATTATTATTATTATTTGTTCGTGAGCATCATTCTCTTGTTACATTATTATTATTTGTTCGTGAGCATCTTTCTCTTGTTACATCGTTATTATTTGTTCGTGTGCATCTTTCTCTTGTTACATCGTTATTATTTGTTCGTGAGCATCTTTCTCTTGTTACATTATTATTATTTGTTCGTGAGCATCTTTCTCTTGTTACATTGTTATTATTTGTTCGTGTGCATCTTTCTGTTGTTACATCGTTATTATTTGTTCATGTGCATATTTCTCTTGTTACATCGTTATTATTTGTTCGTGTGTATCTTTCTCTTGTTACATTATTATTTGTTCGTGAGCATCTTCCTCTTGTTACATTATTATTATTTGTTCGTGAGCATCTTTCTCTTGTTACATCGTTATTATTTGTTCGTGAGCATCTTTCTCTTGTTACATTATTATTATTTGTTCGTGAGCATCTTTCTCTTGTTACATTGTTATTATTTGTTCGTGTGCATCTTTCTGTTGTTACATCGTTATTATTTGTTCATGTGCATATTTCTCTTGTTACATCGTTATTATTTGTTCGTGAGCATCTTTCTCTTGTTACATTATTATTATTTGTTCGTGAGCATCTTTCTCTTGTTACATTATTATTATTTGTTCGTGAGCATCTTTCTCTTGTTACATTATTATTATTTGTTCGTGAGCATCTTTCTCTTGTTACATCGTTATTATTTGTTCGTGAGCATCTTTCTCTTGTTACATTATTATTATTTGTTCGTGAGCATCTTTCTCTTGTTACATTATTATTATTTGTCCGTGAGCATCTTTCTCTTGTTACATCGTTATTATTTGTTCGTGAGCATCTTTCTCTTGTTACATTATCATTATTTGTTCGTGAGCATCTTTCTCTTGTTACATCGTTATTATTTGTTCGTGTGCATCTTTCTCTTGTTACATCGTTATTATTTGTTCGTGTGCATCTTTCTCTTGTTACATCATTATTATTTGTTTGCGTGTTATTTTTCTCTTTTGTTACCTATAACAAGAAATGTTATGCATACGCTCTTGAAACTTCATTTAATTGTTTTTAATTAACACGTTTTGATAACTGTCCGATTAATTATAATTTCTTCTATAAGGTACTTTCTCAATACGACTCTCATATATATGTCATTTTAAAATATACGTTCATATGTTTTTGCGAATGAGTAGCCGTACAAATATTAGGTGATAGACTTCAACTTGTTATTATCTTTAAATTTTGTTTTCCTCGTCTTTATGTTTCTACCTGCTCTCTTCTACTTCTAAGTTGTTTAGTTTTTAGATTTGTTGTTGTTTATATTGTAATAATAACGAACACTAACTCAATTTATGATTTATTTTCTCATAAGCGTTTTAGGGACGGTGATTATAATTGTCAACCGTTATTAGTGAGTAGGTTCTATAACTACTCAATTTAAAATTAATTCAATTTTGGAAAAAATATAACTGAAACTAAAGTTATAGCTTTGAATTTGTGTAGTTACCTTTACTGATGATGATGACTTTGTTACTGAAACGCGTATGAGGAAATAAATCGGGTTGGTGTTCGTTAATAATTTAGTTATTACCGGTGCTTACAATCAAGCTCAAATTTTGGCAATTTCCATTGGTTTAAGACATACTGACATAATTTGTTATTCCCTACTGCAGATCTGAATATCGTACGTTTTTAATCACATACGTCAAATTGCCTTATTTCCTGCTCAACTCCGCAGTATCTATTGATCACAGAGCCAAGATATTTCAATTAGACAGAGACTTCCCGTACCTATCTCGATTAGTTTTTTCACTTAAATGCTGTCCCTTCTCTCAGATAGTATGTACCCTGTATCTGTCAGTGTCACCAGAAATCAGAATAAAATCAAAATTAGGAAGGTATATGGCCACCCGAAATTTGGTATGGGTACTTGAATGCTTTCTTGCTTGGATTGAAGGTGGCTGTGTTTCTCAGAGTGGTCTAACCACTCTTCAGTGAGAGATGGCTCTGGTATCGATAGGGGTATCCGGAATTAGCAACTTTGCCGATGTACAGAAACGTTTATAATCATTATTAGCTGTAACTAATTGAAGAAAAACAAGCGGACAAAAATTTCGTTGCTTAAAATGGAAAAATCGCAAGTGCACGTGAAATCTCTCTTTTTAAATGCCTTTTATTATTTTAGTTCTGCTATCTTTGATCTGTAACGAAATAAGAATAATCCAAGCACACAAAAATCTCGTCTAAATACCTTTTTAATTTTATTTCTATATCTTTGGCTTGTAAAAGAACGAGGAAAAACAAAATGTCACAAACAATCTCTGCATCCAAATTAATTTTTTATTTTAATTCTATTTTTTCTCTAATGAAATAGGAAAAGTCCAAGCACACGAAACATCTTGTCCAAATTCCTTTTTTTGCTTTTAAATCTATAGCTTTGGTCTAGGATAATGAGGACAATCCCGCTTATGTACGAAAAAGCCAGTTCTTCCAATTTTTCAACTCTACTATCTTTTTCTGTAATGAAATAAGAAAATTCCAAGCACACCAAACTCTCGTTTTCCAAATACCTCTTTAATTTTAATTCGATAGCTTTGGTCTGTAACTAAATAAGGGAAATCCAAGTACACCAAAATCTTGTTTCTTAAATACCTTTTTAATTTTATTTTAATAGCTTTGTAGTCTGTAATAAAATGGGGGAAATCGATAATGTACGAAAAAATGTCTCCTTCCAGATGTCTTTTTTTATTTTAATTCTACTAAGATTGATCTCTAATGACTGAAGAAAAAGTCAAGCACGCTAAAAATATCTGGTCAGTATAGTTAAACATTAAATATTTAGTAATCACGTGATAAAACAATATCATTCAACTTTTCCTTTCCAGTCATTGCAAACTGTTGTTGGCCATAGAACGTTCACGTGCCGGTAGGAGGAGATGAAAACTAAGAACTGTCATTTCGGAGAAAGGGGTCCGGTAAAAACAGTTCTCTTCAGAGTCGTTTATAGAGTATTTGTCGCGAGTCATTAAACCGTTTCTTTTTACTTTGTTCGACCTTTTAGGCCCGTACAGTGACTGCGATCTTGGCACGTGGTCGATTGCTGTTTATATTTTCATAGTTCTTGTAATTTCTTTCTTTTTTTATCGGTGAAAATAAATGCCCGACTATGAAACTGTTTGAAAAGTTTCGTTACTGAACATTTGTCACGTTACGAGGTACGAAATACTAACGTAACGTAAATATTAACATTATTCCTTGAAGTATAGGGGTGTTTTTGTGAGTCATGTTTTTGCACCCACTTAAGACGAGGAGTTTAGTCACTGTAGTCCACTGTACGGAATCAGACGGGTGGCCAACAATGCAGCGATGTCGCAAGGGTCGTGGAAGGTTCAGATTGACCCGTATTTTGTACTTTCCTACTAGTCTATTTGTATACTATTATCTCGCAACTCTTAAAATACTTCATAAATTTACAGAAAGTTATAGTGAATGTGCTGAGCAGCGAAGACGAGCACGTAGCCCGAACTAGGCAACACTGTTCGCTCAGGGTTCCCAATTAGTGCTCAGGGGTAACCATACCTCGCGAGGCCGGTTCCATACGTAACAACAGCGCTAAACAGTGGACTGATTTCACCTGATTTCGTACAGTAGACTTTACTTTAATCCTGTCTATGAGTCCGAATCCTTCTTGCATCCTTAATAGTTTAAATAGTGGTCCTTTAGCATTAAAAATAACAATTCAAAAAAAGTTGTTTGATGTAATCATCTTGAATTCACTGATAACTAATTTAAAAAATACTTAACTAAGTGAATACGTAATTGCTTACTTGCCAACAGCCTTTTCTATTATATGACACGAAACTCAAACAAACAACCCACTCCATTTCACAGTCACAAATCCATCCCGTTACATGCTTTGTACCTAACACGATGCCGCCAGTAGAGGGTTAGCTTCGTAAAAGGAACGAATGTTTTGAAACGTGTCAGGAAGGAAGAAATTACGTATTCACTTAGTCAAGTAATTTAAAAATATGTTCAATTCAATAAAGTCTAAATCGACATCTTCCATTTTCTGAACAGCGTGTGAGTTGCTGGAACGTAGATCGTGTCTAAAAGCGAGAGGAAATATCTGCAGATTGGTTACATCGATTATTAGGCCTATATGGTGATGAAACTGTTATCTGAAAGAAACAATTTAGTATAGAACTAATCGGTTGAAAGTTTATCGACATTTAGGTTGGAAATTAAAGTCTTATTCCAAACTTCAAAAGTTAGGATATGCGAAGCTAGATCCGGCTTTTTTCGATATAGTAATACATAAGCCTCCAAGTTACATTGTCTCCCAGCATTAGCTTAAACCCCCCTCCCTGAGTCACGTTATTGGCTAATGTGTCAAAGCCCGATATTATAGTGTTTTACTGGTCAGCTGCGTAGCTCTCGCACGCGCACTCACCGTCCACCTACGCTCCCTGCCATAATGAAAGGGTTTAATTTGTACCAAAACCTCATCATTATAATTTATATTTTAAAATCGCCACTTTCGGCGATCAAACTTTAGATCTTTATAAGTCCATATTATGTGCTATTATTAAATAGGGTTATTGCTCAAACCCTTACAAACAATAACTCTAAAACCCTCATACAGTAAGCAACTGGTAATCTTAACGCAACGTAAACTTGAGTTGCTATTAGAAAAGTTCCTCTACGGTTTACACGATTGTTCATATAAAGCTACTAGTTTAGTAGTCGTCAGAGGAAGATGCCGACCTTGTATGTAATTTTAAGGAGGAAGCTACAAAAACGTTACAAAAAAAAAACAATTCAGTGTAGGTCTCTATAACGTCATCCATGTAAGACAAAGTCATTAGATTGCTGTGCAAAACGTATGAATTTACCCAGACAAATGTTTTCATTATTATCGTATGAGCATTAGTAGTTACGACTACCTTTTAAGTCATGTATTTGAGAACATCAAGAGAAAAACAACTAATTGGCGAGAACCATTTTCAGCTGCAGAAAGATTAACAATAACCATCAACTAAGGTTAATTGCTCATTTATGTATAACTACGAAACTTAAAATAACATTACATTGCACTGAAATATAACATTACATTGCACTGAAATATAACATTACATTGCACTGAAATATAACATTACATTGCACTGAAATATAACATTACATTGCACTGAAATATAACATTACATTGCACTGAAATAAAAATTAGCTTTTAAAAACAAATACAATTTTATAGTCCAAGTGCCGATTTAAAAATTGTTGGTAATCATTCGCATCGTCTTGAAGTTGTAGGATACACAAATCATAACCAGCAATATTTTGTTTTTCTGACATACTATAGCAGTATAATAAAAGTCTTTTCAAAGAAACACACACAAAAAATACAAATAAAAATTATTATTATTTAAATACGTCAACACTCTGAAGGAACGCATACACAACCCAACATACTGCTGGCAACTGAGAAACTGACCAACGAGTTTACAACATGTCGTGACCGGAGCAACTCTTATGGTGTGAAAAACCAACTCAAGTTTGCGTTGCGTTGCCGTCACCAGTTGTCTTCTGTATGTCCGCTGCCTTACAGCGTGCCGTGACTAGAGCAACTCTATTTTCTGTATCATTCGCTAGACGCGTTGCTATCACTTCACCATAAATATGTGCATTCAACTCTATATGCTGTGAAAAAGCAACTCAAGTTTGCGTTGCGTTGGCGTCACCAGTCGCCTTCTGAATGTCCGCAGCCTTACAGTGTGCCATAACTAGAGCAACTCTAGTTTCTGTATCATTCGCTAGTCGCGTTGCTATCACTTCACTATAAATATGTGCATTCAACTCTATATGCTGTAAAAAAGCAACTCAAGTTTGCGTTGCGTTGCCGTCACCAGTTGTCTTCTGAATGTCCGCAGCCTTACAGTGTGCCGTAACTAGAGCAACTCTAGTTTCTGTATCATTCGCTAGACGCGTTGCTATCACTTCACTATAAATATGTGCATTCAACTCTATATGCTGTGAAAAAGCAACTCAAGTTTGCGTTGCGTTGCCGTCACCAGTTGTCTTCTGAATGTCCGCAGCCTTACAGTGTGCCGTAACTAGAGCAACTCTAGTTTCTGTATCATTCGCTAGACGCGTTGCTATCACTTCACTATAAATATGTGCATTCAACTCTATATGCTGTAAAAAAGCAACTCAAGTTTGCGTTGCGTTGCCGTCACCAGTTGTCTTCTGAATGTCCGCAGCCTTACAGTGTGCCGTAACTAGAGCAACTCTAGTTTCTGTATCATTCGCTAGACGCGTTGCTATCACTTCACTATAAATATGTGCATTCAACTCTATATGCTGTGAAAAAGCAACTCAAGTTTGCGTTGCGTTGCCGTCACCAGTTGCCTTCTGAATGTCCGCTGCCTTACAGCGTGCTGTGACTAGAGCAACTCTAGTTTCTGTATCATTCGCTAGACGCGTTGCTATCACTTCACTCTAAATATGTGCATTCAACTCTATATGCTGTGAAAAAGCAACTCAAGTTTGCGTTGCGTTGCCGTCACCAGTTGCCTTCTGAATGTCCGCAGCCTTACAGCGTGCCGTGACTAGAGCAACTCTAGTTTCTGTATCATTCGCTAGACGCGTTGCTATCACTTCACCATAAATATGTGCATTCAACTCTATATGCTGTGAAAAAGCAACTCAAGTTGCGTTGCGTTGCCGTCACCGGTTGCCTTCTTTAGGTCCGCAGCCTTAATGGTAAATTTAAGTGTGTCTAGTTTCAAATGTTTTTGAAAATGCTTGTAGATTCACAAATATATTAATTTTAATAACAGTTTATGTTCAAATTCAAAGTATTGCGCCTTTTTGGATTCAGTATGCGGGACAGTGAACGATATGAATGCGTAAGGGTTGAGGGTTGTTTGTAAAACTGGATATATTTTTACAGATAATTAGGAACTAAAGTAGTTACTAAACAGGAAACACTACTTATAATAAAACCGACATTACGTTTATTACCCTTATTTACGCACTCATTTCATGTGCACACTTTACTAGTACTTAGCACTCGTAATTGTATATAGAAATGTATAAATTTAGTTTATTGTTTATAAGATTTTATTGAAATTATATTTTGGGGACCATTTCCTTTAACTAATAACACACGTACACTAGCGAACTATCTTTATTTATACACTTATATCCAGACTAGTTAACGCTAGACACGGATACTTAACTATTTCTATATACGCATAGATACGTTTACTTCCCTAGTTGTACTCTTACTGAAGCAATGTCTTGATTAGAAAGGACCGGATGTTAGTACAGTAAACTCCCGATTATCCGTGGGCGTATTACCGGTTTGCGGATTATCCGGGGTCTGCCATTGTTTTACAAATAACCAATTGTTATTCCAATCAGATTCATGTGTTTAAATTTCCAAACGGTGAATTACGATGTAAATACATATAAGGCTTAATAGAAGTTAAGATGAAGGGAATAGATATGTAAATATGTACGTACTAATTTTTACATTGAAAGGGAAGCATCCCGACGCGGGCCAGCTAAATAAAAGAGGCGAGCAAACTACTGTATATAAGAGACAATGATAAAATGCTTGGACGTCCGAAAACTAAGATTGTAAACAAATGTCAGCTAATCTCGGCTATAAATAGTCTAGGACGTGACATGCGTTATCCATGTCTGGCATATTCATTATCGATCTTTATGGCTTTGTGACACACGTGGCACAAGTAGACACTGTGGGACAAAATGTTTCTCAAGAAACTTAGATCACACATTAAAGCTAAATCAATGCTCACAAAAAAACAGGCGAACGAGACAGATTTTTTTGTTAAAAAGTGAAAGTATTATGTGTAAAGGAAATTACATATGTACATACATACATACTTACTTTCGACATATACTTATGTACGTATTGTAAATAGTTAGACATATAAATGTACATGTTATAATCCGTCAAATACATTGACATTTTAAATTATTTTCTGTATTTATTTTGTCCTCTGAAGATTATATATGTGAATTGCATTAACCGTGGTCATTATTTGTGTAACTTATGGTATAATAATCGATTATCGACCGTTTTGCGTATTCTTTGTTTATAGCGGATTATCCGGGGAATTCATTATCCGGCGTTGCCGGGCCACCCTATTCCACGGATAATCGGGAGTTTACTGTATTCATTTCTGACCGTTAGCTTGCTTCTTTTGTCTCCAAGACGTTTCTCACAATCTGTTACTAAAACGTATTTCTTACTAAACATTTACAAACACTTTTACTTTCTGTTCTAATTTACAATTGATTATTACCAATTCCCATATCATATTTGAGGTTTTTACTTAAAGTGACCAGATATGGGAGCCACATAACGTATACGGATTTTAAAACCTTGTCCGTTCATATGCGTTTACTATTTGTCAAGTGATTCACGCTTTAGAATAGAAAATGTTTGTAGGTTAATAACTGCAACAAAGCCCATAAATAATTCACCGTCCCTATGAAGGGTTAATTCAACTACGCAAGGCAATATGTTCGTACTATTGCAGGCGACGTCAGCGAGCGTCATGTGGTTGGCGGGAAAGTGGGTTCAAGCAGTAAACAGTTTTACAGCCACGTTATCCAGCGTACAAAGTGCCGTTCGCATAAAACAATTAGAGGGACAAGCAATCACCTGTTTTACGGCCTTGGCCGTGCGACGTAACCAACGGGGTTTACTTAGATAAAAATCCAATCATAGAGAAGGGGTGGTGTGCTCAGAAAGTATTGGACGACATAGTTTACAGTATTTGGTGTTAATAAGTTGTTTTCAAGCCTAAGACCAGTTAAGGATTTATTGCTGAGTAGGGATGTGGTGGGGGTAGAATTAAATTAGGGGCAGGGATAGGTCTGTTAAATAGGAGTGGTTTACCTTAGTTCTACTCCCCCACTACTCGATGCCGTAATGTCTCTTATACTGAACGCCAAGGGACAAAACTTCCAGAAAACTCAGCTAAAGAAGTATTGTCTGAAAAGAAAATTTATAGAGTTGCTAAATAATCAAACTGTGGCACTTATCTGGGCTAATTGAAAAAAAATATTCCTACATTAACAATTTATTTTTAAGTTGAATATTTATTACTTTTTTAGATTAGGCCATGTTCAATAATGCCAGAGGAACTATGGTGAAACTTTGTGAAAATACATTAGACAAATATAAACCGCTAAGAGTATGTTCATTTTTTTACTATGTTGTTCATTGTCAGATTAAAGAAAAATACAATATGGAAGTCAATGGGACTAGGCGACGGAAGTGGATACTTTATATGTAGAGTGGCAGTCAGTGGGACTAGGCGACGGAAGTGGATACTTTATATGTAGAGTGGCAGTCAGTGGGACTAGGCGACGGAAGTGGATACTTCATTTGTAGTTTTATATGTAGAGTGGCAGTCAGTGGGACTGGGCGACGGAAGTGGATACTTCATTTGTAGAGTGGCAGTCAATGGGACTAGGCGACGGAAGTGGATACTTTATATGTAGAGTGGCAGTCAGTGGGACTAGGCGACGGAAGTGGATACTTTATATGTAGAGTGGCAGTCAGTGGGACTAGGCGACGGAAGTGGATACTTTATATGTAGAGTGGCAGTCAGTGGGACTAGGCGACGGAAGTGGATACTTCATTTGTAGTTTTATATGTAGAGTGGCAGTCAGTGGGACTGGGCGACGGAAGTGGATACTTCATTTGTAGAGTGGCAGTCAATGGGACTAGGCGACGGAAGTGGATACTTTATATGTAGAGTGGCAGTCAGTGGGACTAGGCGACGGAAGTGGATACTTTATATGTAGAGTGGCAGTCAGTGGGACTAGGCGACGGAAGTGGATACTTTATATGTAGAGTGGCAGTCAGTGGGACTGGGCGACGGAAGTGGATACTTCATTTGTAGAGTGGCAGTCAATGGGACTAGGCGACGGAAGTGGATACTTCATTTGTAGAGTGGCAGTCAATGGGACTAGGCGACGGAAATGGATACTTTATATGTAGAGTGGCAGTCAGTGGGACTAGGCGACGGAAGTGGATACTTTATATGTAGAGTGGCAGTCAGTGGGACTAGGCGACGGAAGTGGATACTTTATATGTAGAGTGGCAGTCAGTGGGACTAGGCGACGGAAGTGGATACTTTATATGTAGAGTGGCAGTCAATGGGACTAGGCGACGGAAATGGATACTTTATATGTAGAGTGGCAGTCAGTGGGACTAGGCGACGGAAGTGGATACTTTATATGTAGAGTGGCAGTCAGTGGGACTAGGCGACGGAAGTGGATACTTTATATGTAGAGTGGCAGTCAGTGGGACTAGGCGACGGAAGTGGATACTTTATATGTAGAGTGGCAGTCAGTGGGACTGGGCGACGGAAATGGATACTTTATATGTAGAGTGGCAGTCAGTGGGACTAGGCGACGGAAATGGATACTTTATATGTAGAGTGGCAGTCAGTGGGACTGGGCGACGGAAGTGGATACTTCATTTGTAGAGTGGCAGTCAATGGGACTAGGCGACGGAAATGGATACTTTATATATAGAGTGGCAGTCAGTGGGACTAGGCGACGAAAGTGGATACGTTATATATAGAGTGGCAGTCTGTGGGACTAGGCGACGGAAGTGGATACTTTATATATAGAGTGGCAGTCTGTGGGACTAGGCGACGGAAGTGGATACTTTATATATAGAGTGGCAGTCAATGGGACTAGGCGACGGAAATTGATACGTTATATATAGAGTGGCAGTCTGTGGGACTAGGCGACGGAAGTGGATACTTTATATATAGAGTGGCAGTCTGTGGGACTAGGCGACGGAAGTGGATACTTTATATATAGAGTGGCAGTCAGTGGGACTAGGCGACGGAAGTGGATACGTTATATATAGAGTGGCAGTCTGTGGGACTAGGCGACGGAAGTGGATACTTTATATATAGAGTGGCAGTCTGTGGGACTAGGCGACGGAAGTGGATACTTTATATGTAGAGTGGCAGTCAATGGGACTAGGCGACGGAAATGGATACTTTATATGTAGAGTGGCAGTCAGTGGGACTAGGCGACGGAAGTGGATACTTTATATGTAGAGTGGCAGTCAGTGGGACTAGGCGACGGAAGTGGATACTTTATATGTAGAGTGGCAGTCAGTGGGACTGGGCGACGGAAATGGATACTTTATATGTAGAGTGGCAGTCAGTGGGACTAGGCGACGGAAATGGATACTTTATATGTAGAGTGGCAGTCAGTGGGACTGGGCGACGGAAGTGGATACTTCATTTGTAGAGTGGCAGTCAATGGGACTAGGCGACGGAAATGGATACTTTATATGTAGAGTGGCAGTCAGTGGGACTAGGCGACGGAAGTGGATACTTTATATGTAGAGTGGCAGTCAGTGGGACTAGGCGACGGAAGTGGATACTTTATATGTAGAGTGGCAGTCAGTGGGACTAGGCGACGGAAGTGGATACTTTATATGTAGAGTGGCAGTCAGTGGGACTAGGCGACGGAAGTGGATACTTTATATGTAGAGTGGCAGTCAGTGGGACTAGGCGACGGAAGTGGATACTTTATATGTAGAGTGGCAGTCAGTGGGACTAGGCGACGGAAGTGGATACTTTATATGTAGAGTGGCAGTCAATGGGACTAGGCGACGGAAATGGATACTTTATATGTAGAGTGGCAGTCAGTGGGACTAGGCGACGGAAGTGGATACTTTATATGTAGAGTGGCAGTCAGTGGGACTAGGCGACGGAAGTGGATACTTCATTTGTAGTTTTATATGTAGAGTGGCAGTCAGTGGGACTGGGCGACGGAAGTGGATACTTCATTTGTAGAGTGGCAGTCAATGGGACTAGGCGACGGAAATGGATACTTTATATATAGAGTGGCAGTCAGTGGGACTAGGCGACGGAAGTGGATACGTTATATATAGAGTGGCAGTCTGTGGGACTAGGCGACGGAAGTGGATACTTTATATATAGAGTGGCAGTCTGTGGGACTAGGCGACGGAAGTGGATACTTTATATATAGAGGGGCAGTCAGTGGGACTAGGCGACGGAAGTGGATACTTTATATATAGAGTGGCAGTCAGTGGGACTAGGCGACGGAAGTGGATACTTTATATATAGAGTGGCAGTCTGTGGGACTAGGCGACGGAAGTGGATGCTTTATATGTAGCGTAGCAGTCAGTGGAACTAGGCGACGGAAGTGGATAGTTCTACTTCACTTGTAAAGTGGCAGTTAGAGGGACCAGGCGACGGAAGTGGATAGTTCTACTTCACTTGTAAAGTGGCAGATAGAGGGACCAGGCGACGGAAGTGGATGCTTTATATGTAGCGTAGCAGTCAGTGGAACTAGGCGACGGAAGTGGATAGTTCTACTTCACTTGTAAAGTGGCAGTTAGAGGGACCAGGCGACGGAAGTGGATACTTCATTTGTAGCGTAGCAGTCAGTGGAACTAGGCGACGGAAGTGGATAGTTCTACTTCACTTGTAAAGTGGCAGTTAGAGGGACCAGGCGACGGAAGTGGACACTTCATTTGTAGAGTGTAAGTCAGGGAAACTAGGCAACGAGAATTAATACTTCATTCGTAGATTGTATTTGAAAGAAAAATTCAGTGAGTTAAGGGTATTTATTGGAAATCTGTCGTTGAAAGAGTCAGACCCGCATGAGGAAGTTATTTCTATAATGTGGATTTGATAAAAAATATTGAATAGTAAGATTTTTTCCTTATAATTTACAATAAATAGAATTACATAACCAACGCGTTCAAACAACTTTTCTACAACATAACCTATAAAATATACAAGTACATAGAAGTGTTTGAGCGTGACACCAGCTCCCTGGCAATGTTACTGTCCAGGAGCGCCAAAAGAAGTATTCACTTCAAAAGCAGGGGAACCTGTTAAAGCAGTAAATTGTACTCTTTAACCTCTCGTTTTAAATAAAGTTTAAATATCAGTAGATTATACAATTGTAGTGTCAAGTGTAGCACAGGTACTAGTGTAAAAGCAAGTGGTAACAATAACACTAGCGTCGAGGATGTAATTGGACCTACCATTAGCAGAATGAATGACAAGGATCGGGGTGTTATCCATTGAGGGAATGTGAACAGCTGGTTTACCCTTGTCCATCGAGGTGGACGAAGCGAGGAGTGGACAAGTCATTGAACAATAGTACGGAGCACGCCGTCCTGGTAACCAGGGCAACGTTATCTCGGACTTTAACCCCTCCCCTCCACGAGTGCTCTAATAATCACCATGGCAACGGAATCCACCCCTTCCCGTTGAGGGGATGAAGGGTTGATACTCGGAGAAAAGGTTAATAGCTTTCACGTTTTTATATGAATTTTTATGACCGGAAAGAGCCGGTTAGGACGACCTGTGCTCCGCCAGATAAAACTACCGAATCGTCTTTATTGCGCTGGAGTTCGTTCCTTATCCCTTTTACTCATGCACGACTTCAAAACTCTATTATTAAATTATAATTGGGGTACGGTTGTTTCCAGTTTACGGTGCGGCTGGCAATCGTAACTTTTCATTTTACAATTGGTTTAATTGTCGAAATAAAAGCTCTTACGCTTCCAGCTAGATTATAGTTTAAAAAGCCTTTATGAAATTTAAAATCTTTAAATTAGTAGCTACGGTGCGATTTGTTTTCGTGACCGTATTACAAAAATAAATCTTATTCTAACTTTACGTGACAAAAATACCTTTCTATGTTCACATTTACGTGACTGTATAGCGAAAATACTACATATGCCAAGCTCCTCTTTACGGGGCATAGTACCGCGTGTATCATGTCCTGCATATATACTAGGTTTCGCTTTACATGAATATAACAGAAATACCACGTGTACTATGTTCCTCTGTACGTGACATATACTAAGTTACGCTTTACGTGACTGTATAACATGCGGGGTTCCCCTTTACGTGACTATATAACAAAAATACTATCTTTTGCTTACTTGAACGTATAACAAAATTACATAAGTGGTATACCACGTGGTACTAATTTGCGCTTTACATGGTTGTATAACATGCATTCCTCATATATTATGTTTATTAAATTTACAAATGGGAAATTTCTCAACGGACATCTGGGCCACGTATTCTGTCAGTATCCAGAATACAATCAGGCAATAGGCTATTGTAAATGAAACCAATTGTTTTCAAACTTCGAAGGGATGGAAATATTTTGTGCAGTGGGATTGTAACTCCTTTCGACAACTATAGCCAACGAGGGAAGTTACCCTTCACTCTCAGGTCCAGATACTGCTAGGGATTACGCCCTACCTGCCTTTGCTTTCTGTCAGTTCCAATTCTCCCGCCCTCCAAATCCTGTTCTCCAGCTGGTTTTTCTCAAACTGGTTATAGATTCTAACGAAACTACTTCTTACCCTTGCGTTGTAGTCACCCACGCGTATCGCTTTACGGAGAATGCTATTGTTTATTATTTTGTGGGCGTTGTACTATGATGAATGCGTAGATGGGACTTTTCTATAGCAAACGCTACAGTTGTCAACATTTTTTTTGCCTAGCTCACTACATGTTTTCTGCATTGTAACGATGAGTTACAGTGAGAATTTTTCAAGTTTTCCGTTCAACTTGCTCCGTTGAATGTAGCAATGTAAGTAATATAAATATTTACAGATAGGTAAAAGGGTGCGCTAAATAAATTATATATGATCCCGTTTTTGCATTATAATTTTCTGTATATTTGACCTTTTATGTGTTTGGGAATTACATCGTTTTTACCTGCCTTGGGCCAGGGCCCTTCTCGTGCGCCGGTGACAGTACATATCCAACGCCCACCCTTGGCAGTTGGCCATTAGGTGACGCGTTGACCAGTAGGGGCTTTCTTGAAAATGGGCTGTCGTGATGAATTTTAAATCATTGTAGTTGGAATAAAATGAAACTGATAGCGTTATTAAGCTTTAAGGCTTGAGCGAATAACTTAAGCGTTTTTAACTTAAGCGGAAGAAAAACCATCAAGAATAAGCAAAAAGAGTATACTTTCTGTCTGTATGCGTTCAGTATTTAGTAAAGGTATACTGTCCGTTAGTTTAATGAGTTGCAAGTATACAAGGACGAGATAGAGCTCAGAAAAAAAATCTATATGTAGCGCAAAGAAAAGTCTCTAATTGCGATCTGGCACCGGTCAAAGGAGGTGAAGAAGTAAGGGGATTAATGTTTCAGACGCACAGAAATTAACAGAACTATTCAAAAAAGGAGATTTCCTTTTGATTACATTGCGCGCTCTTATTATATTGAACTGAAACAAGAATCCTGTTTGCGGAGTCACATAATTACATACTGAGACTTCCGGGAGTCTGCAGATTTGTGAGAGGCAGAGCTTCTAAGAAGGGCGTAAGGAGGCAACTAGTGCGAAGTGCGCAAGAGACTGTCTAATTAGTGAAATAGACGAGTAATGTGCATTGTCATGTTGTAGGTTTATAGGCAACCAGTATCACTATTGTCACCTATGAAGGACAGGAAATTGTCCTGGTTAAGGTTAGGTCAGACTTGAAACCCGCTGTCTTGGTATATATGGAAAACCCACATCATCACGAAATCAGAGGGCGTATAGCATTATTAGACCTCTCTAACGGATACCATAAGTAGTTACCTGTTACCCGTGACTTCTTTGTCGAAGTCGTATGAATATTTCTTAAAACCTCAAATTGGGGGTTTTAAATTAAGCTTTTAAAGTTTCGTTATCCTATTTGTTAAAAAAATGTATATTTTACCGGACAAAGAAAGTAATACTTAAACTACAATTATGTTTATATTGTAATTCGTGTTACGAAACCCATAAAAATCGTGTTTGTGTGTGTGCACGTGCGCGTTCGTGAACCAGTTGTGAACATGATTCAATTTGGTTATGCGTGAAACACTGAAAAATCTGTTAGTGATACAATGTTAGGTTCGATTTTATAATGTTCGTAGAGGGTAATGTTGAAGAGTGTGTCATGAAAATCCAAATATTTTACGTGTATTGGACATTAGACTTCTGTAACAGACATCCTGGGAATTTTAAATCTTGATTTGCAATTTTAAAACGTCGTTACGAATCGGAAAAACAATGGAAATAAAACTGACCTACTTGACTTCATAATTTGGTTAGAATTACCCCCCCCCCCGTAGAACAGATTCCCAGAGCAGAATTTAAGCATACATTATGAATAACCAAAACCATAATTTGGACATTATAGTTTCTGTGTAGGCCAAAACAAGCATTTTACTTCTATCTAGTCCTAAACAAATAGCCAAAAATATAAGCATCTCAGTTTTACTGTAGCCGAAAACAGAATGTAAGTATTGCAGTTTCGTAGAGGCTCAAACATAATTTAAACACTCTCCTTTCCATGTAGCCCAAATCACAATTTAAGGAATCTCCTTTCTGTGTAGTCCAAACAGAATTTAAACACCCTGCTTTCCGTATAGCCCAAATCAAAATTTAAGAACCCTTCTTTCTGTGTAGTCCAAACTTAATTTAAACATCCTCCTTTCTGTGTAGTCCAAACAGAATTTAAACACTTTCCTTTCCGTATAGCCCAAATCAAAATTTAAGAACTCTCTTTCTGTGTAGTTCAAACATAATTTTAACACTCTCCTTTCCATGTAACCCAAATCACAATTTAAGGAACCTCATTTCTGTGTAGTCCAAACATTATTTAAACACCCTCCTTTCTGTGTAGTCCAAACTTAATTTAAACATCCTCCTCTCTGTGTAGCCCAAACAGAATTAAAACACTTTCCTTTCCGTATAGCCCAAATCAAAATTTAAGAACTCTCCTTTCTGTGTAGTTCAAACATAATTTTAACACTCTCCTTTCCATGTAGCCCAAATCACAATTTAAGGAATTCTGTGTAGTCCAAACATAATTTAAACACCCTCCTTTCTGTGTAGCCCAAATCAAAATTTTAACACCCTCCTTTCTGTGTAGTCCAAACGTAATTTTAACACCCTCCTTTCTGTGTAGTCCAAACGTAATTTAAACACCCTCCTTTCTGTGTAGTCCAAACGTAATTTTAACACCCTCCTTTCTGTGTAGTTCAAACATAATTTTAACACTCTCCTTTCCATGTAGGCCAAATCACAATTTAAGGAATTCTGTGTAGTCCAAACATAATTTAAACACCCTCCTTTCTGTGTAGCCCAAATCAAAATTTTAACACCCTCCTTTCTGTGTAGTCCAAACGTAATTTTAACACCCTCCTTTCTGTGTAGTCCAAACGTAATTTAAACACCCTCCTTTCTGTATAGCCAAAATCAACATTTAAACACCCTACTTTCTGTGTAGCTCAAATCAAAATTTAAGAACTCTCCTTTCCATGTAGCCCAAATCACAATTTAAGGAATTCTGTGTAGTCTAAACATAATTTAAACACCCTCCTTTCCATTTAGCCAAAATCAAAATTTAAACACCCACATTTCGGTGTAATCCAAACACAATTTAAACACTCTCCATTCTGTGTAATCTAAACATAATTTAAACACCCTCCTTTCTGTGTAGTCCAAAACAATTTAAACACCCTTCTTTCTGTGTGGCTCAAACATAATTTAAACACCCTCCTTTATGTGTAGTCCAAACACAATTTAAAAGTTGTAGCCAATTTAGCCTAAATAGAAATAAAAGAATCCCAGTTCTAGTAGTTTCCCAGGGTTGTGCGTAATACGAAACACAAGCGCGTATAAAGAATTGTGACTGGATAGAAACATTCGTCTCGTTTTATTGCATTCCATCTATTATTGTGGTACCTTTACAATTTTCTTTCTTTGTTTACCATAATTACTTAATGCTTCAACAACTTATTGTTATAAAATATTGACTTTGCAGAGATCCAAACGTTTTGCTGTCTTTTAAAAATGCATGCTAATCTTATTACAGTAGGATGCCATTCACGTGCCCTTTGCTTCTGTATAAATACACTCTGGACGCTTTGAAAGAACTTTGTATCTGATGAAAGCCTTTCCACTTTAATATCCGCAATTACAAAGAAGTTACTCTAGGGTCCGACCTGTCCCGCGTCGGATTACGTTATGTTCTTTCAGAAGCATTCCTATGCTGTGCAGTCCGCATTCATTACGCTCTTCTGAGTTGTTAATTCTTGCTTAACAGCAGATATTAAATCACTTTTATTGCAGTTAGAAAAAATTGTTCGCATTTATAATTCATATATTCCTTTTTCATTTCTTTTTTATTAAATTTAGAAACATATTAAGTTAATTCAGCTCTGAGTCAGGGAGAGAAATATGGGAGCTTAGAGGTTGATTAAAACCTTTATGGGATGTTTATATCAAGTAGTAGAAACATATTCAGTAGACATTAATCTAAACAATTTCTCATAACTACATAAATCAACTGTGGCGTAATGTTTAATTGAAATTAATAAAACCTCTATACCACAGGTAACTTTTTCATTTATTTAACACCTTATGTACATTTCGATTGCTCAGCAATCATCCTCAGAGGTAATTTACAATACAAACTACCTTTTATTTTGTATATTTACTCTAAGGATGAATACAATACAGTGGAAATGTACATTGGGTAATAAATAAATGAATGTTATTTGTGGTATTGAGGTTTTATTTATTTAAAATGAATTTCTCTCAAGTTGTTATATTATGTACAAAAGGCACCTACGACAGTAGCGGGACAAACTAACCTCAAATATTTTGATTTATAAACGTTAATCATACTAGCAGTGAATAATTCCAGAACAGAGTAACATAGCCCTAATAGTGTGAATAATAGCATTTATACTATTATCCATTCCTTAATCAGCTGTTGCTCAAACAGGATTTATTTAATCAGTCGAAGAATTTAGCCCTGTTTTCTAAACTTTTTTGTAATGCATTTTTTTAAAGGAGGAATATTTACTCCAATTATCCGAACTCCAATTATCCGAACTCTGATTATCCGAATCACTTGTTTGCCGTGGTTTCTAAAAGAGTTTTGTTATAGTTAGCGGATAAAGTAAAAATTATAAATAAATCAGATAAAATAATTACGGGCAGACAGTTGGCCGAGATGTACGGTATTGGACAATCAACGATTTCGAACACTAAAAGGAACAAACCAACACTTTTAAACTACTGATCAGTGTTTGAAAATGCAAATGAAAGTTCTTGAAGGAAATAATGATACAGTACGACAAAGAATTGACAGATGCAGTTTTGACGTGGTTTTTTCAACAACTTTCTTGGGAAAAACCTATTTACGGTCGATTCTTTGTGAAAAAGCTACGATCTTATTTCAGAAACTTGGAAAAAAATATAAAAAATATAATTTGTTACTTCCATTTGCAACATACATTCAGTAGTTATATAAAATTAACAATTTTTCAAAAAAAATCTGAATTCTCCCCCATTTGAACGGGGTTTAGTCGCAATTGATTAGGGTAATTGGAGTTCTGCTATTTTTCAACAACTAAAAAATCGTTCAGTAATTAGTTTTTTATGGCAATCAGCCAAGTTGACATCGCCTCATTATTGTTTCATAAATTGTTTTCATTCATTTATGTCTATGCACATATATTTTACACACGTAGAATTTATGCTAAAATAAATTTCCAAAGAGCGATAGAATGGAAAGGACATTTGGAGCCCCATTTATGTACGTCCAAAACAAACTTGGCAACTATGTGGGAATGGGCAGCCGTTGTACGCTTCAGGCATGTTCACAGTGGAACTCTGACCAGTTTAAGGAAATTCAATTTTGTAGCTACACCTTCCTGTATGAAATCAATTGTTATTGCTGTGTTCAGAGAGAATATTCGTGCGCATTGTATGCCGCGTCGGTCAGCTATTGTTGATATACCCTGCTGTCATAGTTCTGTTTGTTTTAGTTCGGTAATAAATTTATAAACTCTGTTTTAAATTCAACAGAATTGTTTTACATATATTTTACTAAACGATGTTTGTGTTCTGAATTATGATTGCATACTATAACGTTTGTGTGCGATGTATGTAGATTTCGGTTTAGTTTGTAAAACTATTTCAGGTTGACATTTAATTTAAAACTTTATTCTTCGGACGTTACCATTTTTGTGAGTAGTGAGTGAATGGTCTGTTTGTTACTCAATTTTATCGTGCAGTTGATCTTTTGTTTGGAACTTTAGTGTTTACATTGTTTATAACAAGTTTATTATTTGTTTGTAGTTGTTGTTGTTAGGTATATTAGTGTTAGGTAAGGCCTATTTAACATGACCTTTTTTCTGACATTAAGACAACATAAAAACATTTGATGAAAGCTAAATAGAGTTATTCGTGTTTATTTTGTAATTTTACAAGTGACTTAATTATTTACTCTTATTTTTATACATTATCACGTGTATTTCGCAATGTTGTGTTGTGGAACTAAATGTGCACTTTCTAGTTATAAACCTACATCTCCGTTGTTTGTGGATTTGGGGGGAAAATCAACTCGTTTTTATGTGTACAAAGACAAGATGCTTCTATTTAGGAACGGATTTTTAATTTTATATACTCTATATAAATTGGAAACGGAAAATTTTTGGGAAATGTTTTTTAGTGGTATCATTTACATAAAATTTTGTGTAAAAAATGGAATCATCAATTGTTGAAAGTGTAATGGCTACTCTTCTTGCAAAGTTAGGTTTACAGTGCCATTTCTATAGCTCACAAACGTGTGGCAACTGACGTCACTGAGAGATACGTATGCACGGTGAGGTCACGTTCCCTAGCACTGATGCATGAGTCTGGACTTTACTGGGTATATAATTTTAATTTATTAGTGATCAATACCATTGTACACCAAGAACACCTTTTGTTGGCATAATATATTTAAAGGCTTTTATTTATGTTCGTTTCATCCTGGACGTTCCTTCGTATTGCGACACGCCTAGGGGTATATTTCGAATCTATGAAAAAAGTTAAATAAGCTACCATCACGGAATGTGCGAAATAAGCGGCCAAACTAAACCTACCGGCACCAAGGTCATTCATTCAACCAAGAGATACCGAATCCAGGATGCGTGAAATAAGCGACCCTGCTACACTTACACTACCCGTTACAGTTAAACATTAAAGAAAAACGAGGAAAGCTGAAGTATAAGAAAGTGGATACAGCTATTGCAAAAACAATGAAGAAAATGGAGACATAAACGCTTGTCTCTGCATTCTCTCCTATCTTCAAAGCCTGGATTTAATTGGCGATCGTAAAAAGAGGAACATACAAAAGTATAGGTATAAATATAAACTCATGTAATATTTTTAACAAGATATAAAACACTATAAAACGTTACAAAAAACTATAAAACAAGTAGAAAAAATCATTGACGCTTAAATGGTAGAATTGATTTATTAACATTTAGCCAGTCCAAAACCTAGTTGAAGTGAGATGGAAATCAGAAAACAATATAAATAAAATCTAACAGTTCCGACTCTCTTAATAACGTGCAGCATCAGAGTAGCTATGATTCTGTGACAGTCGCTCATTTCACTGACGATTAAGATTTTAGGCGCACGTAGAAAATCCGCAATTGTAGCTTATTTCGCTTGTCGCTCATTTCACTGACGATTAAGATTTTAGGCGCACGTAGAAAATCCGCAATTGTAGCTTATTTCGCTTGTCGCTCATTTCACTGACGATTAAGATTTTAGGCGCACGTAGAAAATCCGCAATTGTAGCTTATTTCGCTTGTCGCTCATTTCACTGACGATTAAGATTTTAGGCGCACGTAGAAAATCCGCAATTGTAGCTTATTTCGCTTGTCGCTAATTTTACTGACGATTAAGATTTTAGGCGCACGTAGAAAATCTGCAATGGTAGCTTATTTCGCTTGTCGCTCATTTTACTGACGATTAAGATTCTAGGCGCACGTAGAAAATTCGCAATGGTAGCTTATTTCGCTTGTCGCTCATTTTACTGACGATTAAGACTTTAGGCGCAGGTAGAAAATCCGCAATGGTAGCTTATTTCGCTTGTCGCTCATTTCACTGACGATTAAGACTTTAGGCGCAGGTAGAAAATCCGCAATGGTGGCTTATTTCGCTTGTCGCTCATTTCACTGACGATTAAGACTTTAGGCGCAGGCAGAAAATCCGCAATGGTGGCTAATTTCGCTTGTCGCTCATTTCACTGACGATTAAGACTTTAGGCGCAGGTAGAAAATCCGCAATGGTAGCTTATTTCGCTTGTCGCTCATTTCACTGACGATTAAGACTTTAGGCGCAGGTAGAAAATCCGCAATGGTAGCTTATTTCGCTTGTCGCTCATTTCACTGACGATTAAGACTTTAGGCGCAGGTAGAAAATCCGCAATGGTGGCTTATTTCGCTTGTCGCTCATTTCACTGACGATTAAGACTTTAGGCGCAGGCAGAAAATCCGCAATGGTGGCTAATTTCACTGTTCGCTTTTTTTCGCGTCACCTATATTTCCACCCGCCTTGTCAAGTCTGTTTGGCAAGTGCCCACTGTGAACCAGGTTTGCCCCTATATTGTTACTCTAGTCTGGAAGCTTATCGCTTGAAGCAGGTACGTATTTGATCATGAAACGAAGTTGTCAACTACTCCATCTAGCGGTCACATTGTTTTCCTTGTTTGGGTTATGCATATTGCTTGTTTAGAAATGCTGACGTGTTTAATAAACATTTCCACAGTAATATGATTGTTTGCATCGTTATAAGTCATATTAACTGCATTAAGCATACTTTTTTAAATACAATTTATTCTAAGGTTTAACCTGTCGTAATTCGGTCTAGTTTTAATAAAATAATCATAAAAACAGTGTTTTTGAGTAATGTTTTGTAAATTTCCTGTGCAATATAATTCTGATCGTGTTTATAAAATATTTGTTCTAAAATATCTTTTATGTTTTAAAGTTTTGATGAATAATTTAACGTCTGTTATAATTAATAATTATTTGAAAGGTTTCCATCAAATCACTTACACAGTAATATTGAAAATTCTTCGCTTAACGTTTCGACACCTAAACATTGTCCTCTTCAGGGGCATTTATTTAACAAAATTACTAATTAATAAAAAATACAACAAAATTATACATTCACAATATTAAAAGAGAATAATCTTATGGATAACATTGTAGTTATTTTACAAACCGCATTGCTCACGAAGAGGACATTGTTTAGAGGTCGAAACGTTCGGCAAGGGATTATCAATGTTAAATTTGTCTGTGATTTGATCAGTCTACAAAATGTTTTTAGATCGTTTGATATAGGTAAATAGACAGATTACCTTAAAGGGCCAAAAGGTTAATTTTATTCCGTGTTAACTAGGTCGCTGGTTTAAATAGAACTTCTCTCTATTGGGGTCAAACAGTGTTGCATACATTGTTGCACTGAAATTATGCTTAATACATAAATAATTGATGTTATAGGTCATGGTTAAATAGGTTACCTTGAATGTTCAGTAAAATTATTTTATCCCGTGTAGACAGGACTGCTGTTTTAAATTAACCTACTCTCTACCGGGGTCATACGGTGTTGCTGAATGTATTACTAAATTGATGATAGGCATGTTGGACGGGTTATAAGAACTAAACGTAGGATTGAGGTAAATACGGATTTCTCCCCTGATACAGTGTAGGCTGATTAACTTGGCTGGCTTGTGTAGGCCAGATTTCCTTTCCCCCTAGGTGTCTACCTTCTGCCCTTTAGGTGTATCGCTTCTCGATGGTATTTCTTCTCGCAAATCAGTACCGCAAAATTACGTAACCTTTCGTGGGGGCGTGTAATATAACGCTAAATTAAATATATTTCCTTCAAAGGGTCGGGTTAATTTTTCCGAACGCTCAGAATCCTTTTCAAGGACCTAGTCGTTTCGCCAAAAAAATCACTAGAAAAAATGGAAATATGGAAATTTTAGAAATTCAATGAACGTATTTTTTTTAAAATCAAACCGACGTAATCTTGAACAAACACTGTGCTAACCTCGATTTGTTTGCATTTACATGTCCCTTATAGTCGTGTGAACATGAAACCAGAAATACAGTATTAAAACTTTTGGCTAAAATCAAACCGTCGGTAATCGTGAACAAACACTGTGCTAACCTCGATTTGTTTGCATTTACATGTCCCTTATAGCCGTGTGAACATGAAACCAGAAATACAGTATTAAAACTTTTGGCTAAAATCAAACCGTCGGTAATCGTGAACAAACACTGTGCTAACCTCGATTTGTTTACATTTACATGTCCCTTATAGTCGTGTGAACATGAAACCAGAAATACAGTATTAAAACTTTTGGCTAAACTCACAGACTTAGTGTTTAATATTAAAGCACTATGTTATACACGCACGTATACTTCATTAAGTAGTAGCTTCGATGTATCCGGTTACGATAGGTTGGTTAGAAAGAAAATAAATAGTACTTTAACTTTTGATAAATATATTTTTTTAAACATGCTTTTCTATATAGTCCTTCTTAACCAAGGAAGAATATTTATAACGATAACACTATGGCATATTACCACTAGAATAATTTATTTTTGTTTTGAAACTACACGTATTTAAAAGTTTATATATGTTTGTGTGAGTGCGCGTGCACGCGAGTGAGTATAGATTATTTTAAACGTATTTGCTTCAAAATTATATGCAATCAGAAAATCTGTATACACTGCAGACTTAAACAACACGGCGTTGTATAGGCAATTTGAAGTCAATAGTTACCGTAGAACTCTTCTTACATGGGTAACGAAAATAAGCTAAAGAAACTAATGAACAGTTTCCTCATGTATTTTTCCTTGTTTTCCTACGTTTACTAATGTAAGTTAAGAATATGCTAAAGGGAAGGTGGCTTTATTTTCCTTTGTCGCATCGTATGTACGTTAGGAAACGTATTTTTTTAGTTTATTTAACAAAATTTATCCTAATCGGATACGTTATACCTATATAATCATAGTATAGCTTTAAAGTAATGTGGTATGCTATAGTGTTCTGTATTTAAGGAGCTTTTAATTAAAAGTTGCGTGTATTTGTAAAGTATTTTATCAGAGATAGCCACTATTTCTTGTTTGCGACGTTTATAATTTCTTGTTTGCGACGTTTATAATTTCTTGTTTGCGACGTTTATAATTTCTTGTTTGCGACGTTTATAATTTCTTGTTTGCGACGTTTATAATTTCTTGTTTGCGACGTTTATAATTTCTTGTTTGCGACGTTTATAATTTCTTGTTTGCGACGTTTATAATTTCTTGTTTGCGACGTTTATAATTTCTTGTTTGCGACGTTTATAATTTCTTGTTTGCGACGTTTATAATTTCTTGTTTGCGACGTTTATAATTTCTTGTTTGTGACGTTTATAATTTCTTGTTTGCGACGTTTATAATTTCTTGTTTGCGACGTTTATAATTTCTTGTTTATGACGTTTATAATTTCTTGTTTGTGACGTTTATAATTTCTTGTTTTGAATATATTTTAAAGTATGTACATTATGTAAATAACGAAAAGAGGGGGGGGAGGTCACCGTCCTTGTTCACAATTATGAAACCGGCAATTTTAGCACATTAAACAAAATGTACGTGCACGTTTTTCAATTAGTTCTTTTAAAGCTGGGTAATATTTGCATAAGTACAGCAATTGTTTTGCTATACGCCAGAAGAAAAAAGTTTGGTATCATTTTGTTATAACCTACAGCAAAATAATAATAAGGTTGCAGAATATAATTAAAAAGAATGTTAAAGTGAATTCCTACTTAGGTCAACATAGAAATATTTTATCTTAGCTAAATTTAATCAAACAATTACAATATAAATAACGTAACATATCCTATGCGTTAAAACAGCTGTTCTACCACGTAACCCATAGCATAACATATGTTATCACTGATTTAAAGCCAAATGGAACAAATCAACAATATTACATTAACAACCTTGCTTCTTTCGTTTTCCTCACAAAAATACTAAAATTAATTCATTAAATTAAATTGATAAATACAATTTGAAAAAATTCTTAACAATAAGTGTCATCCACTAAAAGTTAAAAAAAAAGTTTATTTGAACTTAAGTAGATGAATAAAAAGTATTTTATTAACGATTGAAAATTTGAAGGAATATATATATATATATATATATATATATATATATATATATATATATATATATATATATATAGCCTATATATATATATATATATATAGCCTATATATATATATATATATATATATAGCCTATATATATATATATATATAGCCTATATATATATATATATATATATATATATATATATATATATATATATATATATATATATATATATATATATATATATATATATATATATATATAAGAGCATTGCTCTTCGTTTATGCGTTTCGGATTAACTCCATTTTTAAACCTGTATACTCCACTCCTACTGTATCAAAACTTTAAATTGTATTGAATGTTTAAATAAAATTTTTATAATGTAATAGGTCAGTGTAAATTTTTGAAGTTAATCTGAAACGCGCCTACAAAGAACAATATTTTAATATTAGAAAAGGCAAAATATAGTACTCAAATTTATTCCAAAATTCCTAACTGTAACAAAAATGATCGTATAATAAATATTAAATAATTATTTCTGGCAATATTTTTATTTCAACAGTTATGTTACAATTAGAATAGACTCGACTAAAAATAGTGGCGGGATGGAAATCCCAAATCCCCGTGTGTATTAAATCACCCCTTCGTACAGTGCTGGAGCAACGTTGGATATTCTCGGCAGAGAAGTAGGTTTTATGACTTCCCGTCAGGAAGATTCCAAGTAGTGTAGGGAAATCTGTGAAGAGAAAGTAAAAAATTCCCCAGCGCGAAATGCCCCGCCAAGGCCTAATCGTCAGCTTCTTGGAATCCTGTCCCTAGGCGGTTGTTTTCTAAGCAAATATTCGAGGTTCTGCTGTGCTCTATTTGTGCTCGCTAGACACAACTATTTCCGCCTCGACATAACTATTACTTTATTGGGAAACTTTATTACTTTATTCCGAAACCTATTAATTTTAGCAGGGTACCTCATCTCTGGCTCCAGGCACGTTCTCCCTCCTCCGAAACCTATTAATTTTAGCAGGGTACCTCATCTCTGGCTCCAGCCACGTTCTCCCTCCTCCGAAACCTATTAATTTTAACAGGGTACCTCATCTCTGGCTCCAGGCACGTTCTCCTTCCTCCGAAAACCTATTAATTTTAACAGGGTACCTCATCTCTGGCTCCAGGCACGTTCTCCCTCCTCCGAAAACCTATTAATTTTAACAGGGTACCTCATCTCTGGCTCCAGGCACGTTCTCCCTCCTCCGAAAACCTATTAATTTTAGCAGGGCACCTCATCTCTGCCTCCAGGCACGTTCTCCCTTCTCCGAAAACCTATTAATTTTAACAGGGTACCTCATCTCTGGCTCCAGGCACGTTCTCCCTCCTCCGAAAACCTATTAATTTTAACAGGGTACCTCATCTCTGCCTCCAGGCACGTTCTCCCTCCTCCGAAATCTATTAATTTTAGCAGGGTACCTCATCTCTGGCTCCAGGCACGTTCTCCCTCCTCCGAAATCTATTAATTTTAGCAGGGTACCTCATCTCTGCCTCCAGGCACGTTCTCCCTCCTCCGAAATCTATTAATTTTAGCAGGGTACCTCATCTCTGGCTCCAGGCACGTTCTCCCTCCTCCGAAATCTATTAATTTTAGCAGGGTACCTCATCTCTGCCTCCAGGCACGTTCTCCCTCCTCCGAAATCTATTAATTTTAGCAGGGTACCTCATCTCTGGCTCCAGGCACGTTCTCCCTCCTCCGAAATCTATTAATTTTAGCAGAAAAATATCAACCTATATAAGAAATGTAATCTACTATAGCAATACTAGGAAGCTAAACTAATGTTGACTGTTTGCGAATGCTGACTATAGTTGATGCATTTTTTTAGAGCAAATATATGACAATAGCGGTAGCTCTTATAATACTTATATTAGATCAATTCTAAGAACACAATGCGAATCTATGGTTAATCCTGCGGCATTTAAGCTTTTTAAATGAGAAACCTATTTTTTTGTAGAAATCGCAAAATCCATGAACTATAGGGCCTATATATATAGTTGATGCATTTTTTTAGAGCAAATATATGATATTTGCGATAGCGCCTATAATACTTATATTAGATCAATTCTAAGAACACAATGCGAATCTATGCAATGTAAACTAATGAAACGGACCACGACCTACAGCAAAGCTAGCGTTTAAGTGTGGACACATTGTATTCATAAATGCTTAGTTATAGCGCTCATATACAGAATGTATTTTACAGTTTAGTATGTTTTATCAAAACACCTCCATCACGATCCAACAGTTGTATAATTTTAATTGCCAAAATTGGTAGCATAAAATATGATTTCCAGAGTTAAACATTTTCAAAATTTCCCCCTGAGCCCTCTGGTCGTGCCCCCAAAATACATTCTGCCTGTCTGTTTTCTATGCAAATGTTCGACGTTCTGCTGCGATCTGTTGGCTATTTAATCGATATATCTTCTGTTTCATTGGCGTTATATTTTGAGCAGAGTATATTTGTTGTTTTATAGCGTCCATAATTAATAAGGTTTTTTTTGGAAAATTAAGGAAATTCATGGTCAACAGTTTTGTTCAAATTTTTAATCGTTAATAAAATATTTTTTTTCATTCAATTAAGTTCATTTTTTTAACTTGTAATGAATGGCACTTGATGTTAAGCATGAATTAATTCAATAAATTATTTCTCTTTCTATTTTGCCATTTAATATTGTGAATCTGTCATATTTATAAACATTTATTAAAATTGTTTATAATATAATTTGTTTATAATAAACATTATTTGTTTATAATAATATAATTTGTTTATAATAAACATTATTTGCTTATAATAATTGTAAAATAAATAACTAATATAGTATTTCCCTTTTTTAACCAGTCGAAATTAACTTACATTTTTTTATTAATTATTTTTAAGAGTAAACATTTGGAGTTATGAGTAAGTTTCCATTCCCTGTAAAGAAAAGCAGAATCCTCAACATCTTGTATTTACAAGCGCGTACAGAATGATTATTCCGTTTCTAGTTTTCGTTAGCCTAGTCGGCAGGAAGAAAGGACTCCAAGCCTAACTGCCGTTCCGTATTATTAAAGTTGTACAGGCCACGCAGCTTCGCATATTTAGATATACGTCTTCATTAGCTAATGACTAGAGAACGCGGTGGGACTCCAAGGCCGGCCCGTGCATTGGCGTGTCCTACCGCAACACGTCCTGGCAGGAGGTCTGCATCTGGACAATGTGTTCTTGGAACAGTGTTAGGGATCGCCGTTAACTTTGACGATAGGAGGTTTCTTTTATCTACATACAAACTTGTTTTTCTTCAGGGCATTATTCTCCATTCATGTTCAAATGTTCAGTCGCTAATAAAATACTTTTTATTCATCCACTCTTTAACAAAAAGTTGATATTATGTTACAGGCTGTGTGATAAAACAGCTGTTTAACGCATAGGTTGTGTTAGTTTATTCATATTAATTGTAATTATTTAATAAAAAGTAACTAAAACAAAATTATTTTCTGTTGACCTAAGTAGGAATTGACGTAAACAGGTTTTGTTTTTATTGTTTTCATTCCGGGCATAGTTTTTCAACGTCGCACAATGGAGTATTGTATCTAAAATCCGGACAAAGTCGATTTTTCAGAATTCCAGTTATCTTATCGCAAAACTAGTTATTGCTTGATATGTACAATTAATTGGTACACATTGAGTTCCCTTTTGTTTATATTTCCGCCTGTGAGCGAGTGTTTCAGAGTTCCCTTAGTGGGTATTGCAACGTAAATTGTGTACGCTTTTCAAAAAATTTTTAAAAACTTTATACGAAAAATGTAGAGTACATTGGACATGGATATTATTAAAACTGGTATGCACAATGTGTCTTGAACATTTATACTTTGAAGGAAAAATAACTTTTCTGATGAAACACTTTTTAATCACAATCTTAAAATTTTGTTATAAGTTAAGGGTTTTGTTATTCTTTCGAGTTAGTCCCGGTCAAGTTGTTAGTATTATATTCTAAAGAAATGTCTCTTCCTATCCTTTCAATAAAAATTAGTCCCAACTTCGTCCAATTTTCTGAGTAATCGCTTAAAATGTCTGTGCAAGTTACACGATAAAAATCGAACAATTTCCCTAGCAATTGTTTATATTTGTTTTAGGGTCATCCGAATCAAATGTTTGAGGCGTAAAAGTTTTTACGATATGACAGAGTTTCCTGATGATGACAGTAAACAATTGAATAATGTTGAAGCTTCTTGGTTGGATTCCCAAAACTACACTGAAGACAAACTAAAAGGGGTTAAAAAAACAAAGTAACTAAAAAACTAACTATTTGGAGTAAAATTGTGGTGAATTTATAATTCCGTATTCATTCGTACGCCTTTGGGCGTCATGGTGGACGACTCTGACGACATTGTTGATGGCCGAATCAATGAGATGTTCAGATTTCTTGGAAAATATCATGTCTCCAAATACCAAGTAATTATCTGACGCAAATATCACCAGTGACACAATAAGCGTTCCACGACCAAAATAACCCTTCACCCTTACAGCGCTGACTGCGTATCAAACTCAAAAGTAAAAATTAAGAATCTGAAAAGAAAGAAAGTTTTGCGGAATCCAGACGAATTTGTTTAACGATCACACTTGACTTGGTCGAGTGTAAACAAACACCTGACCCGGACTGTACCACCCACCGCGGGATTATCACAGAGACTGTACTGTGGGATTCTCTCTGGGTTTTACATATTATTGCTTCCCCCTTCCTCCCATTCCGTTCCCTTTCCGAGTAGAGTCAAGGCCTGGCAATGACCCACATTTTATGAGCTTCACTTCTCAATGGAGATGCCTCAGCCCCCCCCCTACCTCTTCTACACACGTCAGTTCTAACCTATATAAACAGTCGTATAGTGTACGCCTTGCATGTCGATCTCTTCTACCACGTGCTTCCGATCGGTCTGACGGAAGTTTATAGACGCGTCCAGTTCTCGTTTTCTTTATTGTATGTTTTGTTTATGTTTTTGATGTTATAGTCTCAACAATTCTTAATTACTATTTCACATCAATCTATCGCTATAATCAAATAAAACGATTTTGTCTGTAACTGTATAATTATTGTCTGCATTGCATGTGGAAGCAATAACAGTGGCACCTCTTATTTTGTTCTTGATAATACTTTCTATTACAGGCTGAAACGTTGATTATAGGGCACTATAGTTGCTTGGAGTGAATTAGTAATTATTCTTGATAATATTCCTTATTACAGGCTGAAACGTAGGCTACAGAGTATCATAGTAACTTCTGGAAGTGAAGTAGCATTTGTCATTTATAATACTTCATATTACAGGCAGAAACGTAGGCTAAAGAGTATCATAGTAACTTCTGGAAGTGAAGTAGTATTTCTCATTGGCAGTACTCCATATTACAGGCAGAAACGTAGGCCATGGAGTATCATAGTGACTTCTGGAAGTGAAGTAGTATTTGTCATTGCCAATACTCCATATTACAGGCAGAAACGTAGGCTACAGAGTATCATAGTAACTTCTGGAAGTGAACTAGTATTTGTCATTGACAACACTCCATATTACAGGCAGAAACGTAAGCCATGGAGTATCATAGTGACTTCTGGAAGAGATGTAATATTCATCCTTGATAATACTCCATATTACAGGCAGAAACTTAGGCTACAGAGTATCATAGTAACTTCTGGAAGTGAACTAGTATTTGTCATTGACAATACTCCATATTACAGGCAGAAACGTAGGCCATAGAGTATCATAGTGATTTCTTAATGTGAAGTAGTATTCATCCGTGATAATACTCCATATTACAGGCAGAAACGTAGGCTATAGATTATTGTTGAATTTTTAAAGTGAAGTAGTATTCATCCGTGATAATACTCCATATTACAGGCAGAAACGTAGAGTATAGAGTATCATACTGACTTCTGGACGTGAAGTAGTATTAATCATTGATATCATTCCATATTACAGCAGAAACGGAGGCTATAGATTTCTATAGTGACTTCTTAAAGAGAAGTAGTATTTATCATTGATAATACTCCATATTACAGGCAGAAACGTAGGGTATAGAGTATCATACTGACTTCTGGACGTGAAGTAGTATTAATCATTGATATCATTCCATATTACAGCAGAAACGGAGGCTATAGATTTCTATAGTGACTTCTTAAAGAGAAGTAGTATTTATCATTGATAATACTCCATATTACAGGCAGAAATATAGTCTATAGCGTATCATAGTGACTTCTTAAAGTGAAGTAGTATTTATCGTTGATAATAGCCTACTCCATATTACAGGCAGAAACATAGGCTATAGCGTATCATAGTGACTTCTTAAAGTGAAGTAGTATTTATCATTGATAATACTCCATATTACAGGCAGAAACGTAGGCTATAGCATATCATAGTGACTTCTTAAAGTGAAGTAGTATTTATCATTGATAATACTCCATATTACAGGCAGAAACATAGGCTATAGCGTATCATAGTGACTTCTTAAAGTGAAGTAGTATTTATCATTGATAATACTCCATATTACAGGCAGAAACGTAGGCTATAGCATATCATAGTGACTTCTTAAAGTGAAGTAGTATTTTATCATTGATAATACTTCATATTACAGACAGAAACGTAGGATTACAGCCTGATACTTCATATTACGGAAAGCTAATTCCTGCAGCTTCTAGGTGACAACCTTTATAGGTATCGTGGAGGAGATGTTTCCCCGCTAGGGCTTCGATTGTAGTTCCTCAGTGAACGGAAAGTCTCAAGTAAAGCAGTTAAAGTTCATCCGTAGTTGTAGGAAGTCGGGAAGCTAATTCCTGCCGCTTCTTAACTGCCTCAGCGAAACAATTTCCTTGAACAAGTAACGTCATTAAATTACGTTCCTCGCCTTAAAGCGTTCCTTAATTAATATTGACGTCTAACGTCGGTGGTTTTATTGCTCGGAAATGAATTCGTGTTTTTTCCCTGAATAGCAGGATTTTATATAAATTAGATCCAGTTATAGGTCGTACTGTTTAGAGTACAGGTTCCTAAACTGGGTGGCGTGCCCCCCTTGAGTTGCGTGAAGGTGAGTCAGGGGGTAGGAGACCAGTGAGAAAATAATAAAATAAATTGAATATGTTTAATAATAATATATTATAACAACAACAAATATAATATATAACAACAACCTTGATGTTGCTAATGACTTGGGTTGTCATGACTGGGAGGCCAATTACTATTATACAACCTCAAATAAGCATGCTAGTGTAAAAAAAGCAAGCTTAAACACCTCACTAACAGATTTTCTCTTATTAGTTTAAATTTACCTTGCAAATTAAAACTTGAAATGATATATCATGTGTCTTGGGAATGTATGTATAAATAAATAAATTGTTTTCAATATATATATATATATATATATATATATATATATATATATATATATATTTAATTCTTATATATATATATATATATATATATATATATATAATACCAATTATATTTATAGTGTAAAGTGGAGGGGGCTTGGAGGGGGATTTCATCTCAAGAGGAGGGGTGTGGACCTAAAAAGTTTGGGAACCTCTGGTTTAGAGACTATGCTGAAAAGGCATCATATCTTTGTGATAAAACTGCCAGGTGTATATAAACTCAAATGCATGCTCCATTTTACGGGTGAAAAGTACAAAGCTACTTTTAACCATTTATTTGAGCAGAGAATTATTATCCATTTTTCTCTCCTGACTTTATATATGCCAATGAATTTCGGTCCATATATATGCTATGAATGTGCTGTCCATTCCGTATAGCTATATTGTAGACTACTGATTCGGAGGTTTAATATTCGCAAAGGCAGGCGTGAATTTTCGCTACTGCGTATTTTTTTTTTAACTAATTATACTCACTATGCGTTCGTAGATTCTTTAGACGGGTGGTTCTACACTGGTAAATGATATCTGAGCGTATCTTATACACCTTGAGACATCTACACTAAGCACTAGGAAAAGTGAAAGAAGTACACGCTTTAAAATAGTCTATTGTCATCTGTAATACAATGTTTGATCATTTGCCGAACGTCAAATTAAAATTAAAAAGAAATGTGTTAGAATGACTGATGCTGTGTTTCCACGAAAGTCGTTGGACCAGTTTATATTTATAAGGAAGTTGTATATTTTCCACGAATATTTCAGATCATTAAAGTAATGCCTAATAATAAACCCGTCTACTATATTGTATCTAGTTGTCATGGAAACAATTTCGATTGTTGCTAGCAAATTACTCTTTTTTTATCTCTATTAGGCCTATAGTATAGTGCGAAGCATGTAACCGTGCATTTGGTTCTGAGAGATAGCACGAGATTTCTCGTGTTACACATTCTGAATGTTTTATACATTTTATAGGTTCTGCACCCGATATGTCTATACGTATATATTGTATCTAGTTGCCATGGAAACAATTTCGATTGTTGCTAGCAAATTACCCTTTTTTATCTCTACTAGGCCTATAGTATAGTGCGAAGCATGTAACCGTGCATTTGGTTCTGAGAGATCGCACGAGATTTCTCGTGTTACACATTCTGAATGATTTATACATTTTATAAGTTCTGCACCCGATATGTCTATACGTATATATTGTATCTAGTTATCATGGAAACAATTTCGATTGTTGCTAGCAAATTACCCTTTTTTATCTCTACTAGGCCTATAGTATAGTGCGAAGCATGTAACCGTGCATTTGGTTCTAAGAGATCGCACGAGATTTCTCGTGTTACACATTCTGAATGTTTTATACATTTTATAGGTTCTGCATCCGATATGTCTATACGTATATATTGTATCTAGTTGTCATGGAAACAATTTCGATTGTTGCCAGCAAATTACCCTTTTTTATCTCTACTAGACCTATAGTATAGTGCGAAGCATGTAACCGTGCATTTGGTTCTGAGAGATCGCACGAGATTTCTCGTGTTACACATTCTGTCTGAATGATTTATACATTTTATAAGTTCTGCACCCGATATGTCTATACGTATATATTGTATCCAGTTGTCATGGAAACAATTTCTATTGTTGCTAGCAAATTACTCTTTTTTATCTCTACTAGGCCTATAGTATAGTGCGAAGCATGTAACCGTGCATTTGGTTCTGAGAGATCTCACGAGATTTCTCGTGTTACACATTCTGTCTGAATGATTTATACATTTTATAAGTTCTGCACCCGATATGTCTATACGTATATATTGTATCTAGTTGTCATGGAAACAATTTCTATTGTTGCTAGCAAATTACCCTTTTTTATCTCTACTAGACCTATAGTATAGTGCGAAGCATGTAACCGTGCATTTGGTTCTGAGAGATCGCACGAGATTTCTCGTGTTACACATTCTGTCTGAATGATTTATACATTTTATAAGTTCTGCACCCGATATGTCTATACGTATATATTGTATCCAGTTGTCATGGAAACAATTTCTATTGTTGCTAGCAAATTACTCTTTTTTATCTCTACTAGGCCTATAGTATAGTGCGAAGCATGTAACCGTGCATTTGGTTCTGAGAGATCGCACGAGATTTCTCGTGTTACACATTCTGAATGTTTTATACATTTTATAGGTTCTGCACCCGATATGTCTATACGTATTTCAAGATTGTCATTTCTTACCGAAGCTAATTTATCATCGAATTTATCTAATATCGACCGCTTATGCAAGTCAGTGTTTTGAAAGTCCTTATGTTTGTAGGAAAGTACTGTATTCATACTAACCCTCTACCTCCCGTCTCTCCTACTGCTATCTCTCAAGGGCAAGTAGACGGTCACGTGGTCCGCACTATACTAGTAATGTGACCGGAGCGACAGTATCTGCCAACCGTCTTATATCTATTGCCATAATAACAGTTTTGATTTTTGATAGAATACAAATTAACCTTTTAATTTTTAACTTTACTATAGTACTAATAATGTGACCTCAGCGAAAAAGCCTCGTCGCCATAGAAACAGTTTTGAGCGGCAATATCTGACAACAGCGGATTGAACGTTCTCTTCCTTTGCGGTAGAAGCACTACCATTTTGTGGCGAAACCTATCTAGAGGAACGTGATAAGGATCAGGCAAGAAGAGTTGATCGATGACCTCGTGTTCGAAACGGGTGTTAGTCGCAATCCACTAGCATTGCAGGCAATTGGTATGTTTGTGTAGTCAATTAATGGCTAAGCCGTCGGCAAGGCCTTTGCCTCGATGAATGGAAGCGATCGCGTGCATACAGTATCAACAAAACATTGTATTCGAGTTCATTGATAACGGGCAATCTGTGTTCTTGTTTATCGATGTAGTGAACGCGTTTTTTCGTGGAACACGGGGTCTATGTCTGCTTATAGTGTTTAATAAGCAAGTAATAAAAATTTTTTGTTTCTTTATAAAGTCAATTCCTCTTTAAGTCAACAAAGAACAATTTTATTTGAGATACTTTTTATTAAATATTACAATTAATGTGAATAAAGTAATAACTATATGAAGCAACTGTGGCGTAATGTTTATTTTTAAATAAATAAAACCTCTAAACCACAAATAACATTTTATTTAAACCTTATGTACATTTCGATTGCCCACCAATCATCTTCAGAGGTATTTAAAAAATACCTCTGAAGATGATTGCTGGGCAATCGAAATGTACATAAGGTTTAAATAAAATGTTATTTGTGGTTTAGAGGTTTTATTTATTTATGAATAAAGTAACATAACTTATGCGTTAAAGCAACTGTTTTATAAATTCATATGGTATAACTTGTTTAAACCAAGTGGGACGAAATAATTATATTGCATACCTAGCCCCTTTTGTGAAAAGTTTTTTTCCCATATAAAACTAAAATTAATTCGTTAATGAATAAATAACGATTAATGAAAGAAATATTAATTTGAAAAAACCCTTAACAAGTGTCGTCCACTGTTAAAAAAAAATTTTAACTTGAGTTGATGAATAGAAAATATTTTATTAACAATTGAAAAAGTGAACAAGATATATAAAAATAGAGTGAGTAATGGAAGGAATCAATCAGTTCTGTGTTAGTTACGTACAAATGATGAGTGATAAATAATTATAATTTAGCATTTATTTATATATAACACTAAAACTACTTTATTAGTTACGGCCATACAAGAATTTTGACATGTTTTACTGGGCCCTTTTATTTACTAGCCCTCTAAAACCAGTCCAGCTCTCGATAACCTCTCGCTCGCTAGCCGCCTCCATTTCACATGCACATTTTGTTTTTACGAAGGAATCATGATTGATTGTTTCCAGGACCAACTCAAGTTCAAACTTGTACGACTAGTTGTACTGTTGGTGACAAGTGATATAATCATTTTATTATGGCTTAGCACTTCACCACTCATAGGAAAGGATTACAGCGGCGGACTCTTTCTTTTAAGATCATCTATTTTAAAAACGTTTGAATATTTTTTTGGAAATTAAGGCAAGTGAAAATTTTAAATTACCGTTCGATGAATCTGCAATCCTATAAAGAAGAAATAATTGGTTAGAATGGTTAATAATAAAGTAATAGTTTGCTGACGGAATGGTGAAATCTACGATAGTTTGTCATGTAAATATATAATCATCAAGTTTGATTTACAAGTCTGAACTCAAAGCGAAGAAATTTAATGAAAGGTTGGATGAGAATAAAGAAACCACAGGTCAAAATAAGTCCAACCTGAAAGTATATTTATTTATTCAATTCCCTCTATTAGTCCACACTCTCCCCATCTGTATGTATATATATATATATATATATATATATATATATATATATATATATATATATATATATATATATATATATATATATATATCGTTAACATTTTCATTCGTTAATAAAATACGTTTTATTCATCCACTCAAGTTCTGATATGTTTTTTTAAACTTGTAATGTTGGACACTTAACGTTATTACAGTTTTTCAAATATTAATTCATTAATTTAATTTAATGATTTAATTTTATTTTCATTTGTGAGAAAAATTTTTCACGAAAGGGGCAAGGTATGCAATGTAGTTATTCAGCCCCATTTGGCTCAAAATAGGTTACAGCATATGGTTGCATAAAACAGATGATTTTATGTTATAGGTTATGTTACTTTATTTATATTAATTGTATTTATTTAGTAAGAAGTAACTCAAATGAACTTTCTTTGACCTAAGTAGGAATTGACTTTGAAAATAAAATTGGTTATATAGTTTCTACTTTAATTAAATCAAACCTAGATCAAAGTGTTAAAGTTCTGTCTTTAATTAAAGTTGTGCGATTCAAAGCCGATTGGCCTAACAGATAATTCGCCGTGGCCGCTTGTTATCAGCTGATGCGCCTAATTTGCTGCACTTCCGGCAGTTCCGTTCTGCCTGAAGAGAAAGCTAATTAAATTTTAATCCCGTTCGGTTGAGTCGAAACGAATTCCAATGGTATTTATCAGTTTTCCGTTGATTAATTTGTGCGAGTTTACAGTGAGAGTTAGGTAGGAACGAAAAGGTGGTGGGGGGGACATGTCAACCCATAATCCCATTTTTCTTTGTACTGTCAGATTTTTAAAATTTACTGTAATTTTTTGTGCATTTCTGTTTGTACAGTAAACTCTATAATCCGGTCCTTCGCTCATCTGGCCTCTCCAGTAATCCGGTGTTTTCCTCAAGGACGGAAGATGCAAACATAATCAATATAAGATAACTTGTATACATTTTACCGCATGTCGATGTCAGTGACTAAGTGACCTTCACACCGCCCGGTTCTAGTTGTGTAGCTCGTGATATACAAAACTATTTTGAGGCGTATTTTGTTGCAGTAGCTATGGACTGTTATTGAAGTGCAACTGGATAGTGTCGTCGCAGTGTAAACGGGAATATATTTTAAATCTTTTGTTTTTACCGTTAGACACTGTATCCTTTTATTGTAAAGTACAGATTAGTTGGAGTACATTTATTCGCGTTTTAACATTTCAAGTACAGTACAGGATTATGTTCTTATGTGTTCTTAATTTTTGAGCAATACAAATAAATATTGTTTAATATAGATTGTGTTTTTTAGTAGAACCTCCAGTAATCCGGCGTTTCCAGTAGTCCGGCAGTAACCCAGTGCTATACCTGCCGGATTAGTGAGAGTTTACTGTCGTAGAGCATTTATGAGAGCCCACCAGCTGGCCCCCCCATATTCATTCGTCAAAGAGTTCCAAACAGATGTTAGATTTCTATATTAACGTTTATGGAACGACTTGGTGGTGTTATCCTAAACGCACTTTATATTAGGGCGAAAATCTAGTTTATCGCAAGTTTGTAGCAACTACCTACCTCTAATGTGTTCTTTGTAAAGGGGCGAAGGGGAGAGGACGGAGACCATACAAAGATATCCACGAGTTACTTCAAAAGGACCTAACCTTTAAAGTGTAGCATTTTTTTACAGTTTCTTGTATAAAATTAACGCCTAGAAATTTTATAAAAAAACTCTTTATTTTTTAAAGTAGACAATGTTTTTTAAAAATGTTTGTTAATTAAGCAAAACCATATTGGATCATATTGTGTGAGCGTGCGTTCGTGTGGTGGTAATTTGTAGAACACAGTGAACCATATAGGTAAAGGCATAAAAACTACCCTGGGTTCTGGAATTGGTCACATATACTGGGTCGCATCCCTATAGTACCATTGTCTAGGGATATCGATTTTCTAACCTAAATCTATGTAGTAGCTTAATTCTTGACATGCTAGCTCATATACATTCTTACACACAAAAACCCCCGCTCAACCTCTTATTCCTTTCCTTTGGTTCAATTTGGTTCCCGGTTACTGTGACGATATATTGCCTATAGGCGCCGTGTTCTATCTGTATGAGTCTGCATAGTATATAAACATGTTCAGACACTGTGTGTTTTCATTTCCTTGTAATGATTTTTTACAGCAGATACGTTTGAAATATCATCATATATAAATAATATTCAAGTATACATATGTACTTCTAAATGTATGAAATACCAAAACAAAGGGAATTAATTACTGGCTGTTATTATTTTACGGTTTTATACCTAAACTTTGATTGTAACGAGTTACTATTAAATTAACTCTGCTCAGTTATATTATTGAGGCTAACAATTGTGGGCAGTAATTATTACGTATCTTATATAATAACAATTAGTTCTTGCATAATTTCTGCAAGCATATATAGACTACCTAAATTTTGAGCTTTGGAACTTTTTTCTCTTCATTTACTACCCTAGCTCGAATGGTATAGTCCTCTTTAGCCTTCTCACCGTACAGCAGGTGTTTCCATAGAGGTGAGTGGGAGGCTATGTTTTCATCTTTTTGCGCTATATTCTTCATTTCCTCTGAAATATTTTGATCTCAATAACTATATTGATGTTTGTATGTATATTGATGTATTCATCAATATGTAAATATTTGGTATATTTTTGAAGTATCAAAGGGCCCTAACCATATTCCTAGTACCTTGTATGATACGTCTGAGAAATTCCTACAGTTTATTCCTTTGCACATTTTCATAGTTTGCTGTAATATAAAAAAAATATATTAGTCAATTCTTACTTAGTCGACAAAGAAACCCGACCTCATGTTATTTTAGTTATTTTTTATTCTATAATTACAATTAATATAAATCCGGATAGAACCTATACCAATGACACGTGATATCTATTACATATGGCATATGGACAAAATATTAAGTGGCAAAATAGAAAGAGAATTTCCTTGCAATTTTCCTCTTTATACAGTATGTGGTGTTGGACGATTGTTTGTACTTTGTTACTATTTATTCGTTTTTTTTCGTTTCTAATTTACGAAGCTGATGGTGATCTATAATTTCTCGTTCCATCCACCTCTTTGATTCCTTCACTCAGTGGCGGCGGTAAGCAATCGTGCCCCCCTCCGCGAAAACAAATAGGGGGGTTCCTTTAACAAAATGCGCATAAAACCTATTTTTAAGATGAAATGCAAAGGTTATAATACGTTGACTTATTAATATGCTATTATAGCATAGCGCTAAACGATTTTAGTATAGTATGTTCCTATACCAAAATAGTAGAAGTTCTATAGGCCTACAGCTTTGGCATAGAAATCTATTGCGGAAGAAAGAGTGTGTATATTTGGTAATAGCGGGTGTAAGGAGGCGTGGCTTAATTCTAAGTTGTAGATTTCTATGTCATATTTATATAGTGGTCTTACTATTTTGTCATAACATACTACAGTAGTCCCTCACTATTCGCGGTTGGCAAAATTACGTGATATCCCGCTGTCACGTTCGTATTGAAAAAAAGACAGTATAGTTACTGCGCTGGTTGTAGGATTTGTTCTTGTCTTATTTATTTAGTACAGTACTGCAGTTACTTATCTCAAAGAAATCTGATTATTCTCCAAGCATCCGTGAAAATGTTCCGGTGAATCAGCATCAGTCGATCACGAAACCACCAATTTATTTTCTACGCATTTTAAAAATCTTATTTCTGAAAAAAATACTACACAGTCAATAGGGATTTGAATTCAGATGAGTCGGGACTGTTTTGTAAAAGAACGACTTCACGGACCTTCTTATCTAACGAGGAGAAATCTGCTCGGGGTTTAAGGCCGCACTGTTCTGCTGTGCTGTGGGGTTAGGGGCTGATACTGTCACAATAGCATATGAATTAACGGTGAAGGATAAGACATTAACAGCGAAGATGTCGACAGCCTGTTAAAAAGTGCTAACCGAGATTTGACGTAAGAAGAGCTGGAAAGAACTAATTACTGAACCTGTGCCTATTTCGGATAGCGAAGACGAAGAAATGGGTAAAAATGTATCGCCGAAGTTGACATTGAAATCTGTCATTGAAATGTATGATTAGGGAAACAGCCGTTCTGAAATTGGTCCCTCTTTAGAATGGGTATTCAAACTCAATCCAGAGGTGGAAGAAGTACTGTCGTCATGCCATATAAGGAAGTGTGTAGGGAACTAGACAAAATCGTTATACAAAGTAAAATAACAAGTTAAAAAAAAATTAATAATGTTAATACATTATTTGTCTAAAATTGGGTGTTTAAAACTTAGTGGATAGTGTTTAATAATAAAGAATACGTGTGTCTGTGTAAGCGTGCATATTAGAATTTACGGATTGAAAGAAACCGTTAGCAAACAATAAGAATATGTATGTAATTATGTAGTATGTAAATGTACCATACAGCGTTACAAATGTACAGTAGGGCTATAGCTGGAATTAATGTTAGCATTTTTTATGAGGAACGTAACCCCCCCCCCTATTTCCATATACAGTTGGTTTTAATATTCGCGGTTTCACTATAAGCGTTAAGTTCGGTGAGCATAACCCCCGCGAATAACGATGGAAGTAGGTGTTATACTATACATCATACAAATATACTATTGAATTTATACGTTTCTGTCATAAGATTGCCTTATACTAAATTAGTATAGTTTTCTAATACTAAAATAGGAGTGGTTTTCGTTCAGTGCAGTAGCAGCCTGCAGCACTGCCGATTCCAGAGTGTTGACAGCACAATCGGAGGATACTATGTTGTTTCCATTTCCATTTACGCTTGTATTTTTCATTTTTAAAGGGCAGTTGAGCCCTTATGCCCGGAGCACCCTTCCCCCCTCCCGGCGGGGGCTGCGTAGGTCTTATCGCCGCCACTGCCTTTACTATTACAAGGAACCTTTCTGTTGTAATTTCATATAGCCTACATCTTTAAGTAATTCATTTCTAACAATGAGAAAATTGGCTCAGTGCCAAAGTGGTGAATTTCAAACGTGTATTTCTTTAGTTCGAATTCGAGCGGACAAGTTCTTTAACTTTAAATTATTGAATAAATATTTGAAAAAACTTTATTAACATCAATTATCATCCATTACAGGTTGAAAAGATGTATTTGAACTTGATTGGATGAAAAAACGCATTTTAATAACGCTTGAGATATATATTTATATCAGAAAAGTGTGAGCTAGTAGAACAAATACATTTTTAAAAAGCATGTTTAAATTTTGAAAAAAAAATAATATATTTATAAAGTGCAATCAAAATAGCGTATTATTTTGTGTAAAAAAAGGTGTTTCTTTGATCTTAAGCTTCAATCCATTCGGTTTCTTTTGAAACAGTGATCCATAATCTTTTCCCTTGAAATTACACTCGTGTATCGATAGGATTAATTACTGAATGGCATGTAATTACACCCGTTACACAATTGTATTGCCAGGTATTGTAAAATACATGATACGTATTCCTAAAAATAAATTTGGGTACAAAACTCGAAGCAAATCTTTAGCAAATAGTGCAATAAAGACGCTTAACAATTTGGCAAACAAACCAGTGCTGCAGAGTTTTAGAGAGCTGTTTGACCTCGTACCGAGCTAACCAGCGCCGTATGCATACATTTTTTAGTGGTACTGCCTACCGGGCAGTTGGAATGTCACGCGAACTCTCCGCTACACGCAGAGGACAGTTGTCATTGTTTTGGAATTTTATGCGTGCCTTTCGGACTGTGTAAAATAGACTACGTGACGTCCTCCGATGGATAAAACAGATAAAGCGTAGTGAAAAGTTTAATTATGTGCTCGTATAGACAATTCTAATTTTCTGTGAGTCACACCTGCGAAACTGCAAACTCATTTACCGTCATCTGCTCATCGCATTGTTCACGTGTTCTCCAACGTCTATAGCTTTCTACAGTGTTTCTCAGCTCAGCTGTAGTCTATTCATTCTAGTGGACATTTTTCTCTGCTGTAAACTATTAAACTATTTCGTCTCTTGTGCGCATACATTCCACCGTCATCTGGTTTTTGCATTGTACAGATTTTAACTTCTAGGCTATCCCTTCTTTCTGCATTATTATCCCGCACAGATGTGTCCTCCTCTCCTCGAAATGCTCTACAATATTTAGTCTTTTTTGTGCGCCTACATTCCGCCGTCATCTGCTCCTCGCACTGTCCGCATGTTCTCTATAATTTCTATGACTTTATTCTATAGTGTTTCCCCGCACAGATGTGTCCCCCTCTCCTCTAAATGCTCTACAATATTTTGTCTTTTTTGTACGCCTACATTCCACCGTCATCTGCTCTTCGCACTGTCCGCATATTCTCTATAATTTCTATGACTTTATTGTATAGTGTTTCCCCGCACAGATGTGTCCTCCTCTCCTCTAAATGCTCTACAATATTTTGTCTTTTTTGTACGCCTACATTCTTCCATCATCTGCTCATCGCACTGTCCGTATGTTCTCTATAATTTCTATGACTTTATTCTATAGTGTTTCCCCGTATAGATGTGTTCTCTCTATTGGACATTTACCTCTCCAGATCATTATCTGGAGAGGTAACTTTCCATTGAAAGTTCTCCTCCTCTTCGCTTTTTGTCCAGGTGTGTTCTCCTCAAATGGAACTTTTCATGCCTTTCGCATTGTTTAGATGTTCTCCTATACGCTATTCATCTTATCTTTGATAATATTCACAGCTTTCTGTCACCTTTCATAGCGTACCCCTTATAGTTTCAAAAGCGAGTTCTCTAAACTTACTCCTTCCCCAAAAGGGGTTACAAATGTACTTTTTTAATCTCCTATCTGCCTAAGAAATTATAAATGGTCAAGTTCTACAACAAATTTACTCTAAACTGAGAGCTGTTAGAAAATATGTGTAAAAGTATCTGACAGACTTTAAAATGCGTAACTTCGTTCTGCAGAAAAGCTTCCGAGGAACTCCTAAATATATTACATATGGCTTATTTTCAGAAAAGATCCGCTGTATTAGAGGATAAAGTTCTTTAACAACTTCCAAAGAACTCTGATAAACCCATTATCTGTTTGTAGAACTGTAGTTTTTTTTAATGAAAATTTAAGTTTTAAAAAGAAGCCCCTGTTATCCCTTACCAGCATTTAACCTGATTTCATAAATAAGCAACGCTCTTTATATGTACTTGAGTTTAATGTTTTATTGAGAATTTAGATTTAGACCTCATTTTAATTTAAGGTGAATTAAATTCAATAATCTTATCAACTTTTGACTAATTTTAGGAATTAAAATGTTGTAAAACAGTTCTTGATTCAAAAATTGAAAATTGGAATACTAATTATTTCAGTTCCTCAGAATGAAGGAACATCTCCCCCCAAAAGAGATGTCTGAATAATTTTTTTTATTGTAAATTTTTTGTTACAATATAATTCCTTGAATAAGATTTTTAACAAATATATTGTTGTTTACTTTGAGTTTCATTCAGTATTTCCTCTCTCTCGAGTTCTAACGACCTAGTTATTGTGTGCAAAGTTGCTGCAGAATGCAAGGGGAGGGCGGGGAAGGGCACTGTGACGTCACCACGTAATTGTACTCCGTTACACACTTCAATATAAGCCATTAATTCTCGGCAATAATTCCACATCTCCCTTCAGCCGGACGAGTTTTACGATAACCGTTACGTTACAGCACGTGTCACAAAGTAATCGTTCCTAACGCGGAACGCACATCCGCAACGTCTTTTCACGTCCGGCTATTTTTACTGCAGTTGTCGTTTGATCTTTACAATCTGTACGGACGGACAGGTAATTGAATTTCAAATAGAAAACAAAAGTGGTTTAGTATTGCAGTGTGTAGGTAACGATTGCAGGCGGGGGTGCTGCGTTGCCAAGTCGTTTCAAGTGCCGCGTTGCCAAGCCTGGCCCGGTTTGCTCGGTATTGATTTTGTACTCCGCTGTAGCTATAGCCGGCCTACTCGCGGCCCGGCTCCCCCGTACTGTTGTTTTCATTACTCCCCTGGACATGGAACACTAGAAAATAGTGTGATTAAAAAAAATATTCTCTGACTTTAAATACTAATTTCAAAAAAAAGTCTTTACAATACCTACCTGAGAGGTAATAGCATTAAAAAACAAACAGTGAGAAATAATTACTGGCTGAACACTTTCGTACATTTCTATCAAGAGATGTTCAGAGACTAGTTTTGTGTTAAAAGTACCACATTAAAACAGTCCTCATCTGTAAGATGTATCAAATAGCGCAAGTAAAGGTCTAAAATTTCACTCTGACGTCATCGAAAGTTTAAAAATAATTTAGTATGAAAGATGGAACGAATGGTAATTAAAAATTTATTAAGGGATCCTCTACTAAAATATCTTGGGCCAATCTGTCATCACACACACACACACACACACACACACAAACACACACACACACACACACACAGAGAGAGAGAGAGTGAAACAAGCAGACAAATAGACAGACAGAGTGTGAAAAACAGACAGGGTGAGAAAGACAGACAGACAATGAGAGGGAGAGAGAGAGAGACTGACTGACAGACAGACAGAGTGAGATAGAGAGAAACAGACATAGTAAGAGGTAACACGAGAGAGAGAGAGAGAAGAAGAAAGAAAGGCAAAGATAAAGAAAAAGGGACATGCAGCGAGAAAAAAAGAGAGAGAGCCAAAGAAATGAAAACATTTTTTCATGCAGACGACAATGGATTCCTTTTCAAGTCTCCATTAATTTAAACAATACATTCTGTATTTATCCTAATAAATATTGTTTACCGTTTAATATCGGCATATTATTCAGACAATCAGGCGGGCAGAGAAAGGTGACATAGAGAGAGCTATAAGAAAATCTAGTTCTTTACAGAAAATATAGTCGGTATCAGTAAATCCGGTAGAAGACACTTTAGCGTCGATGGTTCGAATTACCATCTGTCCAACGATTGACACCTGCCGCAAATAAAATCGAATCTACCTTGTTAATAGCGAATTATCACGACGGACATCAAATTGTAATAAAGAATCCAGATCAAGACAAATAACATGATAATACAAGGCCAACATAGTATAGTCATTCTTCTGTTGTACTGTATTAGGTTAGACCATACAAAGTAGTTCTGTTATTTATACGAAGCTTATTCCGTTATTCTAACCTGTTCTCATTGTTGCCAATGTAACTGGGTAGACTTCATAAACAGCTGACATGAGTTATCTGTGTTCCGAAGCAGCACTCTGTGCCTTTATTTCGTTATTCTAACCTGTTGTCATTGTTGCCAATGTAACTGGGTAGATTTCATAAACAGCTGACATGAGTTATCTGTGTTCCAAAGCAGCACTCTGTGCCTTTATTGCGTTATTCTAACCTGTTGCCATTGTTGCCAATGTAACTGGGTAGATTTCATAAACAGCTGACATGAGTTATCTGTGTTCCAAAGCAGCACTCTGTGCCTTTATTGCGTTATTCTAACCTGTTGCCATTGTTGCCAATGTAACTGGGTAGACTTCATAAACAGCTGACATGAGTTATCTGTGTTCCAAAGCAGCACTCTGTGCCTTTATTCCGTTATTCTAACCTGTTGCCATTGTTGCCAATGTAACTGGGTAGACTTCATAAACAGCTGACATGAGTTATCTGTGTTCCGAAGCAGCACTCTGTGCCTTTATTCCGTTATTCTAACCTGTTGCCATTGTTGCCAATGTAACTGGGTAGATTTCATAAACAGCTGACATGAGTTATCTGTGTTCCAAAGCAGCACTCTGTGCCTTTATTCCGTTATTCTAACCTGTTGTCATTGTTGCCAATGTAACTGGGTAGATTTCATAAACAGCTGACATGAGTTATCTGTGTTCCAAAGCAGCACTCTGTGCCTTTATTGCGTTATTCTAACCTGTTGCCATTCTTGCCAATGTAACTGGGTAGACTTCATAAACAGCTGACATGAGTTATCTGTGTTCCAAAGCAGCACTCTGTGCCTTTATTCCGTTATTCTAACCTGTTGTCATTGTTGCCAATGTAACTGGGTAGACTTCATAAACAGCTGACATGAGTTATCTGTGTTCCAAAGCAGCACTCTGTGCCTTTATTCCGTTATTCTAACCTGTTGTCATTGTTGCCAATGTAACTGGGTAGACTTCATAAACAGCTGACATGAGTTATCTGTGTTCCAAAGCAGCACTCTTTATTGCGTTCAGGAACATAGCTGACTGTGCTGTTCTAAACAAACGCACAGATAAGAAACAACGGTATGTAAATAAGCGTTAGTAACACTTTTTATCTTGACGCGATTCTGTACTAGCACTTGTGCAGTGAAACAACATGCAAATACTCAACACACAGAAAGTGACTAGAAAGGATACGGAAGGATTACCAAAGGTTCCCAAACGAGGGGGCGTGAAGGTGAGTCAGGGGGGCATGAGACCAGTAAGTAAATAATAAGATAAATTAAATATATTTATTATTATAGGAACAAACCTGATGTTGCTAATGACTTGGGTTGTGCCCTTACTAAAATACAACTACAAATAGCCATGCTAGTGTAAAATATGAAAGCTCAGGCATCTCACTGACAGGTTTTTCTCTTATGTGTTGAAATTTACCTTTTAAAACTTAATTTGCAAATTAAAACTTGAAATGATATATCACGTTTCTTGTGGAAGTATGTGTAAATAAATAGTTTTAAATACATATAATATTTGATTCTTTTTCATATGCCCATACTATTTATTTATAGTGTAAAGTGGAGGGGGCGTGGATCTAAAACGTTTAGGAACCTCTGGATTAGACAAACATTATGACTTGAAAACCCCTGATCTGGAACATAAGGGAAGATATTTTCCATGTTTTTTTTTATAGGTTTTTTAGGAGATCAGCCAGATTGCAATGGGTAGGATTAAAATAGAGACATTATGAACCTTGTAGGTCATATAAGAGGGAATTGTTGGCATCTTGTGCATCTCACGTTCTCTAAGTAGAACTACCTCTACTGGAGTCAAAACCCACTTCATCCCCTTGCAAGGAGTAGGAAAAGGTAAGGGTGATGTAGTTAGGTTCGACTAAGGAAAATTACAGAATGATCACTTTGAGCTGGCAATGGGAGGGGGGGAGGATTGTTGACATCTGGTGCTTCTCACGTTCTCTAAGTAGAACTACCTCTACCGGAGTCAAAATCCATTTCATCCCCTTGCAAGGAGTAGGAAAAGGTAAGGGTGATGTAGTTAGGTTAAACTAAGGAAAATTACAGAATGATTCCTGTGAGCTGGCAATGGGGGGGGGGATTGTTGACATCTTGTACTTCTCACGTTCTCTAAGTAGAACTACCTTTACCGGAGTCAAAGCCCATTTCATCCCCTTGTAAGGAGTTGGAAAAGGTAAGGGTGATGTAGTTAGGTTCGACTAAGGAAAATTACAGAATGATTCCTGTGAGCTGGCAATGGGGGGGGGGATTGTTGACATCTTGTACTTCTCACGTTCTCTAAGTAGAACTACCTCTACCGGAGTCAAAACCCACTTCATCCCCTTGCAAAGAGTAGGAAAAGGTAAAGGTGATGTAGTTAGGTTCGACTAAGGAAAATTACAGAATGATTCCTGTGAGCTGGCAATGGAGGGGGGGATTGTTGACATCTTGTACTTCTCACGTTCTCTAAGTAGAACTACCTTTACCGGAGTCAAAGCCCATTTCATCCCCTTGCAAAGAGTAGGAAAAGGTAAAGGTGATGTAGTTAGGTTCGACTAAGGAAAATTACAGAATGATTCCTGTGAGCTGGCAATGGGGGGTGGGGGAATTGTTGGCATCTTGTGCATCTTACGTTCTCTAAGTAGAACTACCTGTACTGGAGTCAAAGCCCATTTCATCCCCTTGTAAGGAGTTGGAAAAGGTAAGGGTGATGTAGTTAGGTTGGACTAAGGAAAATTACATAATGATCCCTTTGAGCTGGCAATGGGGGGGGGATTATGACATCGCGTAGGCAGGGTCGTTACCTGAAGTATTCCTGCTAACTTCCGAAGGCAGGGATGTTGCCAGGACTATGGGTTGGAGAGGGCACGACCCGCGGGGGTTAGGGGGGAAATTTGGAACACACTTATCTTTAGTAATGATATTTTGCCATTTGAAGTATCGCTTCACAAAAATAATAGATAGTATTAGTTTTGCTTCCTAGTATTGGTGGAGTAGAATACATTTCTTATATAGGTCAATATTTGGGGGGCACGTCCCCCCTCCCGGCTATACCCCGAGGTGTCTGACCGTAAGTGAGATCTCGGCGGCATGTCTGCACTAAACCTCGACTCTACTAGGATAGTAAGACTCTACACCGTCTTGTAGAAAGACGTATCAGGAGGGATGTAATGTATAATGCGGAGATAAAAGGAAGAACATGATTCGCTTGTCCCTGTTAGGAACCCCTCATCGGGGCTTCCCTTAGACAGTCCTACTAGCACGCATCCGTATACGCCCTATTTACATTTGTTGTAATTTTTACTAGATAAAAAGTAATAAGTAAAAAAAATAATGAGTCAGCGAAAATCTAAGGATAGATGATTTTGAAAATTACCTGTCTTCATCCTCGGCCTCTTTCCAAGGCCCGCATCCCCCTTGTGCCAGCTTAAACAATTTTACCTATAGACGTAATAGGGTAATATCATAGTATATCGTAGGTTGGTTGGGTTTTGTTTATAATTATTCCTAAATCTTATGATATTGTAAAAGATATTTTAGTAATCACTTTAACAATAACCACTGAAGATTAAAACGAAAGATCACCTTACACAGCGCCTCGACTGTGTGGTTGACAAAGTAAACTCACCTGACACGAAACAATGTCGGTTTTACGATAACATAAGCATTAAAGGGTCGGTTTTCCCTTTTAAAGTAAATAAAAATACGCGACTCGGAACTCAAAGCGTTTGATTTTACGTGACAGATGATGCGGAGTAGGCGGGGAGGGGCTACGATGACGTAAAACCATGACCCTACCTCTTTTATGTATACTTTGATCTCTTTATTTCGGTTGTTTGAAGCTCGCTTAAACGACTTTTCAAGCGTTTACATTATTTAATAAGCGTTTTCGTGGTTCGAGTCGAGCTGAGGAAATTTAATGAACCGAGAGTCTTGTTTATACTTTAGATGTAATTTGCTGAGCGGGGTGAAAAGGGGTGAAGCGAAGAAGGCAGGCGTGCCTATTTATTAGGGTTATTGACATAGATTTACCTAGGCTTTGATGTTTAAATAGCGTCTGCTTGAGGAACAGAATTTGTATTAAGCAATATATTATATCTTTACGACTCAATAAACTGGATAAAATTAATTTAAATGAATTACGACCAACAAAAGGACGTAATTTATTTTTACTTTTTGTGGTTTAAAGGGATTCTAAATAACGGATGGTACTCTCTCTTTGAACGTATTGTGTTTGGATATGGGCACATAACCTTCTAAAATATATGGAAGAAGTAATGTAGTGTGTTTATTTCCTTTATACACGGCTATGGGACGTTCAAGTCTCACATTCCTAGAAATATAATGTAAAGATATGCAGCTATTAAATGTGGTTTGGTGGTAGTAATATGGTCTCTTTATGGGGTAGTAACAGTTAAGGAGTCGAAGAAGCGATGAGTTTTTCCCTTTTAGTCATGTAGATCTTAATAACTTAAGAGTGTACATAGGTAGACGCCTTAGTATCTCGAGAGTTATGTTTACCCCGAGGATGCTACTCGGCACATACGGGAGCACCTAGCCTCTCGGCTCTTATCTTCTTTGCCAAAGGACACATTTTTAGCCATAAAGTTGGAATTTCTACTATCCAGTTGATGAGACCACTACCCCCACGAATCCAACCTCAAACTCGTGACTAGCGTCAGACTCGAGGTGTCACAGCTCGTGGTACCGGGATGTAAAGAGTCTTGCGACCTTGCTGTAAGTCTGGATTGGTGACCGGCCCGCTGTTGGGACGAGACGAACTCCACCAGTAACAGCTGTTCGGCTGCTCTTCCAGAACTACTCGGGACCAGTACAACCTTCCAAACGGCCAGGTTTCAGTACTTCATACCCTGTCTGATTAGTTCGGTCCAGGTAGTGCAATCGAACCATTATCTACTTTCGGTTGGCCTTATCTAAGGGCCGGACGTCCAGACTAGGGACTTGGTCCTAGGGAGGAATAGGGGTCCAGGTGGTGCAATCGGACCTTTATCTACTTTCGGTTGGCCTTATCTAGGGGCCGGACCTCCAGACTAGGGACTTGGTCCTAGGGAGGAATAGGGGTCCAAGTGGTGCAATCGGACCTTTATCTACTTTCGGTTGGCCTTATCTAAGGGCCGGACCTCCAGACTAGGGACTTGGTCCTAGGGAGGAATAGGGGTCCAGGTGGTGCAATCGGACCTTTATCTACTTTCGGTTGGCCTTATCTAAGGGCCGGACCTCCAGACTAGGGACTTGGTCCTAGGGAGGAATAGGGGTCCAAGTGGTGCAATCGGACCTTTATCTACTTTCGGTTGGCCTTATCTAAGGGCCGGACCTCCAGACTAGGGACTTGGTCCTAGGGAGGAATAGGGGTCCAAGTGGTGCAATCGGACCTTTATCTACTTTCGGTTGGCCTTATCTAAGGGCCGGACCTCCAGACTAGGGACTTGGTCCTAGGGAGGAATAGGGGTCCAAGTGGTGCAATCGGACCTTTATCTACTTTCGGTTGGCCTTATCTAAGGGTCGGACGTCCAGACTAGGGACTTGGTCCTAGGGAGGAATAGGGGTCCAAGTGGTGCAATCGGACCTTTATCTACTTTCGGTTGGCCTTATCTAAGGGCCGGACCTCCAGACTAGGGACTTGGTCCTAGGGAGGAATAGGGGTCCAAGTGGTGCAATCGGACCTTTATCTACTTTCGGTTGGCCTTATCTAAGGGTCGGACGTCCAGACTAGGGACTTGGTCCTAGGGAGGAATAGGGGTCCAAGTGGTGCAATCGGACCTTTATCTACTTTCGGTTGGCCTTATCTAAGGGCCGGACCTCCAGACTAGGGACTTGGTCCTAGGGAGGAATAGGGGTCCAAGTGGTGCAATCGGACCTTTATCTACTTTCGGTTGGCCTTATCTAAGGGCCGGACCTCCAGACTAGGGACTTGGTCCTAGGGAGGAATAGGGGTCCAAGTGGTGCAATCGGACCTTTATCTACTTTCGGTTGGCCTTATCTAAGGGCCGGACGTCCAGACTAGGGACTTGGTCCTAGGGAGGAATAGGGGTCCAGGTGGTGCAATCGGACCTTTATCTACTTTCGGTTGGCCTTATCTAAGGGCCGGACGTCCAGACTAGGGACTTGGTCCTAGGGAGGAATAGGGGTCCAGGTGGTGCAATCGGACCTTTATCTACTTTCGGTTGGCCTTATCTAAGGGCCGGACGTCCAGACTAGGGACTTGGTCCTAGGGAGGAATAGCGGTCCAGGTGGTGCAATCGGACCTTAATCTACTTTTGGTTGGCCTTATCTAAGGGCCGGACGTCCAGACTAGGGACTTGGTTCTAGGGAGGCATAGGGGTCCAGGTGGTGCAATCGACCTTTATCTACTTTCGGTTGGCTTTACCTAAGGGTTGGACCTCCAGACTAGGGACTTGGTCCTAGGGAGGAATAGGGGTCCAGGTGGTGCAATCGGACCTTTATCTACTTTCGGTTGGCCTTATCTAAGGGCCGGACGTCCAGACTAGGGACTTGGTCCTAGGGAGGAATAGGGGTCCAGGTGGTGCAATCGGACCTTTATCTACTTTCGGTTGGCCTTATCTAAGGGCCGGACGTCCAGACTAGGGACTTGGTCCTAGGGAGGAATAGGGGTCCAGGTGGTGCAATCGGACCTTTATCTACTTTCGGTTGGCCTTATCTAAGGGCCGGACGTCCAGACTAGGGACTTGGTCCTAGGGAGGAATAGCGGTCCAGGTGGTGCAATCGGACCTTAATCTACTTTTGGTTGGCCTTATCTAAGGGCCGGACGTCCAGACTAGGGACTTGGTTCTAGGGAGGCATAGGGGTCCAGGTGGTGCAATCGACCTTTATCTACTTTCGGTTGGCTTTACCTAAGGGTCGGACCTCCAAACTAGGGACTTGGTCCTAGGGAGGCATAGCGGTCCAGGTGGTGCAATCGGACCTTTATCTACTTTCGGTTGGTTGGCCTTGCCTAAGGGCCGGACCTCCAGACTAGGGACTTGGTCCTAGGGAGGAATAGGGGTCCAGGTGGTGCAATCGGACATTTATCTACTTTCGGTTGGCCTTATCTAAGGGCCGGACGTCCAGACTAGGGACTTGGTCCTAGGGAGGAATAGGGGTCCAGGTGGTGCAATCGGACCTTTATCTACTTTCGGTTGGCCTTATCTAAGGGTCGGACGTCCAGACTAGGGACTTGGTCCTAGGGAGGAATAGGGGTCCAAGTGGTGCAATCGGACCTTTATCTACTTTCGGTTGGCCTTATCTAAGGGCCGGACCTCCAGACTAGGGACTTGGTCCTAGGGAGGAATAGGGGTCCAAGTGGTGCAATCGGACCTTTATCTACTTTCGGTTGGCCTTATCTAAGGGCCGGACGTCCAGACTAGGGACTTAGTCCTAGGGAGGAATAGGGGTCCAGGTGGTGCAATCGGACCTTTATCTACTTTCGGTTGGCCTTATCTAAGGGCCGGACGTCCGGACTAGGGACTTGGTCCTAGGGAGGCATAGCGGTCCAGGTGGTGCAATCGGACCTTTATCTACTTTTGGTTGGCCTTATCTAAGGGCCGGACGTCCAGACTAGGGACTTGGTTCTAGGGAGGCATAGGGGTCCAGGTGGTGCAATCAACCTTTATCTACTTTCGGTTGGCTTTACCTAAGGGTCGGACCTCCAGACTAGGGACTTGGTCCTAGGGAGGCATAGCGGTCCAGGTGGTGCAATCGGACCTTTATCTACTTTCGGTTGGCCTTATCTAAGGGCCGGACGTCCAGACTAGGGACTTGGTCCTAGGGAGGAATAGGGTCCAAGTGGTGCAATCGGACCTTTATCTACTTTCGGTTGGCCTTATCTAAGGGCCGGACGTCCAGACTAGGGACTTGGTCCTAGGGAGGAATAGGGGTCCAGGTGGTGCAATCGGACCTTTATCTACTTTCGGTTGGCCTTATCTAAGGGTCGGACGTCCAGACTAGGGACTTGGTCCTAGGGAGGAATAGGGGTCCAAGTGGTGCAATCGGACCTTTATCTACTTTCGGTTGGCCTTATCTAAGGGTCGGACGTCCAGACTAGGGACTTGGTCCTAGGGAGGAATAGGGGTCCAGGTGGTGCAATCGGACCTTTATCTACTTTCGGTTGGCCTTATCTAAGGGTCGGACGTCCAGACTAGGGACTTGGTCCTAGGGAGGAATAGGGGTCCAAGTGGTGCAATCGGACCTTTATCTACTTTCGGTTGGCCTTATCTAAGGGCCGGACGTCCAGACTAGGGACTTGGTCCTAGGGAGGAATAGCGGTCCAGGTGGTGCAATCGGACCTTTATCTACTTTCGGTTGGCCTTATCTAGGGGCCGGACCTCCAGACTAGGGACTTGGTCCTAGGGAGGAATAGGGGTCCAGGTGGTGCAATCGGACCTTTATCTACTTTCGGTTGGCCTTATCTAAGGGCCGGACGTCCAGACTAGGGACTTGGTCCTAGGGAGGAATAGCGGTCCAGGTGGTGCAATCGGACCTTTATCTACTTTCGGTTGGTTGGCCTTGCCTAAGGGCCGGACCTCCAGACTAGGGACTTTGTCCTATGGAGGCATAACCTACCCCAATAGACCTTAAAAGCGCCCTCCCATGTCCATCCTCGGTCATAGCGTCCTAAACGTAAACATAACGTATAGACACTTGCTACCTTGGCATGATGTCTATCTCGAGGATCCTACCCGCCATAGATGACCTCGTACTTCCTTAGCCTTTACAATGCCGTTACTTGTCCTACCCTCTGTTACACTTGCCTAAACATAAACATAACGGATAGACAAATATGAACACAGACAGGGACTATTTCTATTTCAAGATGTCCTACTTTCTAGTCCACAGGATTTTGTATCTCTATCGTATTTATTATTGACGTCCTTTGTGGACAGTGTTAGGGCAGGGATCGGTAAACGAAAATTGATCAAAAACGAGAAAATAGCATAAAAAGAAAAGGTGTATAATTCAACGTTTTGTAGAGAAACTATCAGATATCTCATAAAGTTAAATATATGGTGCATTTAATACAATACATTACCTTAAGTATTGTATTAAGAAGTGACAATACATGTATTGTGTATTTTAAAACTATAAATATTACTGTAAAAGTACGGCGAAAACGAAGCAGAGGAAATACATTTTTAAATCACAGTATGCAGAGTATACATTTCTAAAACAGCTGTTTCATGGAATTTTGTTTATCAAGTGCGACAATGCAATCCACTTGCCCATCTGATCAGATTCCGCGCGATCCCTTCGGGACTCGGTCTCGCCAATAAACTATGCTACCAGTCTGCTAAAGCCCTTCCCGAAAGCATTAAAGTCGCTAAGTTACTACTCGAGACCCACTTGTAAAACTGAAGCGCTATAGATAAATTCGGAAGGAATGGCAGTTCGGCGGCCGGACTCGTGACGGGCCTTGTCACTGGCTTTAAACAATTTATTGCTTCTTTTGTGTTTCCCTTTCTTGTGTTTTTCAGCAGCGTCTCAGCTTTTCGTTTTTTTACTACTTACTGGGCTACTTTTAAATATTTGAATACTGAAAACCCTTTAAAAAGTGGATGTTTACATTTTAAAACATTTTTTAGATATATTTGGTGGAAAGTATAAAATTTCTCTACTCAGGTTGACTCATGTGTGCTTTAGGTGATCATCCTTTATTACGCGATTTAATAGCTTTCTTTTATTCCCTGTATAAAAGCGTCATTGTTTTGGTTTCATGATTCGTCTACCTTTGTTATACTTCAGGTACGCTATCTTGCACAAGGGATGTTCCGTAACCTACTAGAGAGTGTATTGTTATTCTAATCCTACTCATATTGACAACCTTTTGCTATCCTTCCTAGGCGATATTATTTATACTGGCTAGCGTGTGTGTGTGTGTGTGTTTATATATATATATATATATATATATATATATATATATATATATATATATATATATATATATATATAGATAGATAGATAGATAGATAGATAGAGAGAGAGAGAGAGAGGGGGGGTGGTAAAATTGAAGGGTATCAGCCGACTACCCGTTAACGTAGTGTAGACCCGTAATTGTGCACTAGACCTTGAGAGATCGCAGTAGGCGAGACGGGAAGTAGAGGGTCACTATAAATACTTTCCTACAAACATGATAGCATTGATAAAACACTGACTTGCAAGAAACAATTAATATTAGATAAGTTTCATGATAAATTAGCTTTGGTATGAAATAACAAACATTCTTGAAATAAGTGTAGATAGTGAAGATATATCAGGTGCAGAAGCTGTTGATGTATAGAAAATTCTGAATATGTAACGTGTTTTAAGATGTGGTAGTAAAAGATAAATGTCTTGCGATCTCTCGGGGCCAAGTGCTCGGTTACGTGGTCCGCATTATACATAGTGGATCAAAGTTAAGGGTTCAAAACGTTGGCTTTTGTTTAGTACAATAAACTACTTTCGATCAGTGTATTCCTGGAAGTTTCCCCTTATCCTGTTTCGTAGAAGAGACACAATTGATAGAATCCTTAATATCCCAAGTAGAGAATAGCCATTTCTATATCTATTTTTTAAATATAATTCAGCATCAATGATTCACTAAAAGTCTGCATTACCTAACGACTATTGCAAAGAAATTGTATACGAAATTCAACTGTTCAAGCATTTAACATCTGAAGCTTTCCCATTACAGAAACAATAATGTTAGCAGTACGATCGACGTAAAATCAATTTCTGTTTAATTTAACCTACTTCCGATTTGAATTATCCGGACATAACTGTAATTTCTGATTAACCGAACACACCTGTAAATCCGGATTAACCGAAAATAATTGTAATAAGGACTAACCTGGGATATTTAATATTTAAATTGTTAACAGAAATTTCTAGATGAGTAGTAAATAATTGGCCAGTACTTTTTTAGCAAGTGTATTTTACCATATTCAAGGTGTAACAGTTTAGAATTGAAATTTATTGCACAGAAAAGTAGTCGTTTGATAGGTTTTCCGTTTTGCTTTTAAAGTTTACTAAATGCGAGAGTTTTCGGGGCAAAATATGCACTGTAAGTTTGAATTTAAATTTATATTGTAAAAAAGTTCGTATTATTGATTAACATGTAATAATATATTTTTTAAAACTGAATCTGATTAACGTAGTTAAATATTAACTTACGTAAAGTAGATCCTTTACGATGATGTCGTTGTTTCATCCGAAACAGTTACAATGCGCCAAAAAGGCGTGGAAAGTGAACGTCAAAAGGGAAAAGTAGTTGACAAGATTGAGGGCTGAAATAAAGGGATATTATGTAGACACTCAAAAACCGGGGAAAAACGCTATGGCCGTCGCTGACTTTGTCAGAATCATTAAAAATTTCAGTGAACTTTATGAATGGCACGAAACATACGATATTAAACCAAACTAAATTTAATTAATTCGGATAAGTTTAATTACGTGAAACTAATTTGGCGCATCTACGGTAAATTAGGAAGTGAAAATTCGTTTGTTGTTTTGTAACGCTGCTCAAAACAAAATTAATTGCGTTTCAATTAAAATAGACGGCAACTTTGTAATTAATTAATTTTCCGCGTAATGGCGGTTTTAAACAAAAGCCAGCGTATTTATTTTATAATTTAATTGCTCCTGGAACTTCAACTGTTACATTTGTTAAAGTTCCCTTTAAACAATGCATAGTTTTTTTAAACAGTTTTGTGATGTGCAGTGTAGTAAACGCTCGTGTGTTTTTTCGAGATAGTAGGGAACTAAATAAATATAAGAGTTTGTTTATGTTATGCAACAAGGGATGCTGTTTACATGGTACGACGAATCTCCCCAACTTGGTGAAGCTCTATAAAATAGACCATCAGTCAAAATGATGAAGATAACCTGGGAAGCAAATGATGGTTGCTGCAAGTGGCCTCCCAAGGGATGTCGCGGTTGCTGCCTTTTGGATGTCGACCTGCCATGACTATCTCCAAAGCCGTCTCGAGGGCTCCTACTCTTGTTCTCTCTATAAGATGATGGTACGATTGATCATCTGGCCATCTGTAGAGCTCTGGGTCACTTCAATATTGATGACACATTACAGTGATGGGCAAGACTCTACTGGGGGTTCACAGAGATCGTCACGGACGGGCGTTGGCCGAAAAAGAGTAAATAACTGATGATTTGAAAAAGCTTTCAAATAAAGCTTCCGGGAAATGCAGAAGAAAATAAGTTATACAAAGTGCCGGGAAAAGGAGAGGATGAAGGCTCTTTGGAATACAAATTAAACGTTAACAAACAATAACTTGTACATAGTTCCGGGAAAGGAGAGGATGAAGGCTCTTTGGGATACAAATATAACGTTATCAAACATTAACCTGTACAAAGCGCCGGCAAAAGGAGAGGATGAAGGCTCTTGGGATTCAAGTTTAACGTTAACAAATAATAACTTCTACAAAGCGCCGGCAAAAGGAGAGGATGAAGGCTCTTGGGATTCAAGTTTAACGTTAACAAACAATAACTTGTACATAGTTCCGGGAAAGGAGAGGATGAAGGCTCTTTGGGATACAAATATAACGTTATCAAACATTAACCTGTACAAAGCGCCGGCAAAAGGAGAGGATGAAGGCTCTTGGGATTCAAGTTTAACGTTAACAAATAATAACTTCTACAAAGCGCCGGCAAAAGGAGAGGATGAAGGCTCTTGGGATACAAGTTTAACGTTAACAAATAATAACTTCTACAAAGCGCCGGCAAAAGGAGAGGATGACGGCTCTTGGGATACAAATTATATGTTAACAAATAATAACTTCTACAAAGCGCCGGCAAAAGGAGAGGATGAAGGCTCTTGGGATACAAGTTTAACGTTAACAAATAATAACTTCTATAAAGCGCCGGCAAAAGGAGAGGATGAAGGCTCTTGGGATACAAGTTTAACGTTAACAAATAATAACTTCTACAAAGCGCCGGCAAAAGGAGAGGATGACGGCTCTTGGGATACAAATTATATGTTAACAAACAATAACTTCTACAAAGCGCCGGCAAAAGGAGAGGATGAAGGCTCTTGGGATACAAGTTTAACGTTAACAAATAATAACTTCTACAACGCGCCGGCAAAAGGAGAGGATGAAGGCTCTTGGGATACAAGTTTAACGTTAACAAATAATAACTTCTACAAAGCGCCGGCAAAAGGAGAGGATGACGGCTCTTGGGATACAAATTATATGTTAACAAACAATAACTTCTACAAAGCGCCGGCAAAAGGAGAGGATGAAGGCTCTTGGGATACAAGTTTAACATTAACAAATAATAACTTCTACAAAGCCCCGGCAAAAGGAGAGGATGAAGGCTCTTGGGATACAAGTTTAACGTTAACAAATAATAACTTCTACAAAGCGCCGGCAAAAGGAGAGGATGACGGCTCTTGGGATACAAATTATATGTTAACAAACAATAACTTCTACAAAGCCCCGGCAAAAGGAGAGGATGAAGGCTCTTGGGATACAAGTTTAACATTAACAAATAATAACTTCTACAAAGCGCCGGCAAAAGGAGAGGATGACGGCTCTTGGGATACAAGTTTAACATTAACAAATAATAACTTCTACAAAGCGCCGGCAAAAGGAGAGGATGAAGGCTCTTGGGATACAAGTTTAACGTTAACAAATAATAACTTCTACAAAGCGCCGGCAAAAGGAGAGGATGACGGCTCTTGGGATACAAATTATATGTTAACAAACAATAACTTCTACAAAGCCCCGGCAAAAGGAGAGGATGAAGGCTCTTGGGATACAAGTTTAACATTAACAAATAATAACTTCTACAAAGCGCCGGCAAAAGGAGAGGATGACGGCTCTTGGGATACAAGTTTAACATTAACAAATAATAACTTCTACAAAGCGCCGGCAAAAGGAGAGGATGAAGGCTCTTGGGATACAAGTTTAACGTTAACAAATAATAACTTCTACAAAGCGCCGGCAAAAGGAGAGGATGACGGCTCTTGGGATACAAGTTTAACGTTAACAAATAATAACTTCTACAAAGCGCCGGCAAAAGGAGAGGATGAAGGCTCTTGGGATACAAGTTTAACGTTAACAAATAATAACTTCTACAAAGCGCCGGCAAAAGGAGAGGATGAAGGCTCTTGGGATACAAGTTTAACGTTAACAAATAATAACTTCTACAAAGCGCCGGCAAAAGGAGAGGATGACGGCTCTTGGGATACAAGTTTAACATTAACAAATAATAACTTCTACAAAGCGCCGGCAAAAGGAGAGGATGAAGGCTCTTGGGATACAAGTTTAACGTTAACAAATAATAACTTCTACAAAGCGCCGGCAAAAGGAGAGGATGACGGCTCTTGGGATACAAATTATATGTTAACAAACAATAACTTCTACAAAGCGCCGGCAAAAGGAGAGGATGAAGGCTCTTGGGATACAAGTTTAACGTTAACAAATAATAACTTCTACAAAGCCCCGGCAAAAGGAGAGGATGACGGCTCTTGGGATACAAATTATATGTTAACAAACAATAACTTGTACAAAGTGCCGGGGAAAGGAGATGATGAAGGCTTTTGAGATACAAATTAAACGTTAGCAAACAATAACTTGTACAAAGTACCGGGAATAAAGATACAAATTGAAATTCTACACATTACAGTATAATAGCTAGCTTAGTTCTACATTTTTTCAAAAGTTTTTTTTTCAGATAGTGTTTATGTTGATGAAATGTAGCATACATAAGGTGGCATTTTAATATATTATAAATCCCAATCTGTTTTTTTTTAATATTATTTTAATCAATGTTGATATGTTTGTTCAAACTTTTTCTGAATTCTTATTACAGAGATTTATATAAAAAAGAGCTGACGCCCATATGTGTGTGTGTGTAATAGCCGGTTTGAAATGGCTGTAAAGTAAATTCAGACCCTGAGAAATAAATGTTGCGAAGTGTGAGAAAGTTTGTGCAATGTTTGCGGATGGATTATTTTTATTATCTTTAATCGAGTCATCTAATCGCAATGCCAACCTCTTACCACTAAGTTTGCAGTCTTCTGGTTCTCGTGCAGTAGTTCCTCCCTATTTTACGTAAATTCCTCTTAAGCAAGTGCTAACCAGCGCGTATGGTATGCATCCGTCCGGAATGACTTTGAGGCCTTAATGAAAGGCTGCTGCAACTGATATTACGAAACCGAGATCTTGACATTTGAAGGAAAAATCGAACTGGCTGCGGAAATAGTGCGGACATTTCGGTCGTTCGTTTATAATGGCGACTTGGGTTCAGGGATACATAACATCGAGAAATTGCTGATCGTATGTTTGTTCAAAATATTAAGAAACACGACAAAAACATGAAACAGGGAATAAAAAATGATTGGAAGGTTCAGAATCAACTGTAAGTTTTTCGTACGTGGGGATGTTTTGCTTGAGCGTTGATAAGTTATGTAGTAGCCTATGTACTAGCCTATGTAGTAGCCTATGTACTAGCCTATGTAGTAGCCTATATAGTAGCCTATGTAGTAGCCTATGTACTAGCCTATATAGTAGCCTATATAGTAGCCTATGTAGTAGCCTATGTACTAGCCTATGTAGTAGCCTATATAGTAGCCTATGTAGTAGCCTATGTACTAGCCTATGTACTAGCCTATGTAGTAGCCTATATAGTAGCCTATGTAGTAGCCTATGTACTAGCCTATGTAGTAGCCTATGTACTAGCCTATATAGTAGCCTATGTAGTAGCCTATGTACTAGCCTATGTAGTAGCCTATGTAGTAGCCTATGTACTAGCCTATGTACTAGCCTATGTAGTAGCCTATGTACTAGCCTATGTAGTAGCCTATGTACTAGCCTATGTAGTAGCCTATGTACTAGCCTATGTAGTAGCCTATGTATATAAGTTATTGTTGTAGACTATAAGTAAAAAACACCCAAGAATTATTTATTGTTTTATTCGTATTAATTGTAGGGTTGATCTTTTTGTTGTTTGTTTTGTTTTAAAAACATCAAAGAATTAGTGTTTTATTGGTGTTAATAATTAGTATGGTTGATCTTTTTGTTGTTTTTGTGTATGTTTGATATGCAAATATTGTTTTTCTCTTAGTGTTATTACTGTTTTAATTTTTTTTCTTTTAGATGATTTTTTTGACTGTCACTACTTAAGTGGGTTATTGCATTAATTTTTTGACAAATTTAATTTAGTTTTATAAAGTTTAAAATTACTTAGTGAGTGTACTAGTATTTTGTTTGTGTAATAAAAAGCATTGTAATATTGTTTTCAGGCTTTATGAGGACAGCGAAATTTTGCATTATTAAAATTAATATCTTTTTGACTGGATGATCAACAGTTTTCTCATTTATTTAAGAAAGAATAAACACTTATAATAAACGAGGCAAACATTTTATATTCCTATTTATCTAGTTGACTTCTTTTGACCGAATGTTTAGAGTAATAGTGGGTTAAAATAAATAATTAATTTCAGACTGCTTTCAATTGTCACAAGTTTTGTCGCAGCGGCGCGGCGGACGCCTAGCTGATTACGTTGGAGACAGTGTTTGCGCGCCATTAGCTGAGGGGACAGGAATTTATCGCCGTTTAACTAGATAGACCGAGCCCAGAACAAATACCATTAAGTTTAAATTAAACAACACACTCTCGGTTAAGCCGCGTATTTAATTCCAAATGACTACATTTTCATTGGGCAGATTCACCTTTAGTGGATTTCCGTTTAGGTACGCTATTCAAGAAAGAAATGTACAAAATAATCTATCATCCCTGTTAAAATTATTTTCAACTTGTAACCGGTCGGTAGGTATGGTACGACAGATCCGGAAATCCAGGAAGTTGCTGAATAGACGTTACCCACTCTAGGTAGAGGGTATATACGTACATTTCTATTACCACTCTTGCGCCCTCCTTGATCGCAAGATATGTACTATCTGAAGGAAGTTTAGGCTACGGCCACACTCTGCGTATTTGTCGCCGCGGCCAAAACTCTAAATACGTCGCGACAGATCCGGAATCCGACATGTTGCTGAAAAGATCCTGCCTACACGAGCCACATGACTTATACATTTCGAGTATCATGGGAAGTACATGCCCCTATAGTGATCGCAAGATGTGTAATATCTGAAGGGAGTTTAGGCTACGGCCACACTCTGCGTATTTGTCGCCGCTGAAAAACTCTAAATACGTCGCGACAGATACGTCGGAGCGGGCCTGACACAGCGACAAAATTGCTGGTAAGAAACGTTTGGTCGAAGAAAAACGTAGGGTACTTTCTTCATGTTTTCGGCTACTGCTGCTAGGTATTTTAGGATTTCTCTCATTTCTCTAGGAAAAAGCTCTGCGTAATGATTTCCACTTGTTTGCAATAATTTATGAAAATTAAAAAAAACATTCATTACATTAAAAAAATATGGAAAATATTCGATTTTCATGAAAGAAGACCTCACTAGTGACTATATCTTGAATTGCTCTTGCTAACAGGTCTAATTAGAAACAGAAAATGGCAAGGAGATTTGATATTCATTACATGAATTCTTATTACCTGAAGGTCAGATTCACGCCTTGATGTGCTTTATTAGAAATGACGAAGAGAAAATCCATTACTTTCGTATGAGCTTTTCACCGTTTGATTAATTTAGCTGTTGTGAATGATAAAATCTTTGCACCAGCAGAGAAGCAAGGCAGCTAAATTAAACAGCTATTACAAGTATTGATTATTTAGGAACAGCGACTCTATTTACATTCAGAAGACTATTTTGCCTATTAGTTTAAATAAACTGACTGCCAAACATAGATAAACATTACGCTACGTGATGATAACATAATAGTTGTCTGTAAAGGATGGGTAAAAGTTTGAAAATGGCGAAAATTAATTGTAAAGTTGAGAGGAAGATTAATGGATTCGTGGACTCCTTGCATATTCTTAACAAATAAATATTCATAATTTCTCTGAAGACACTGTTTAGAATTCAGATAGACTCTGAAGATAGTGTTTTTAATATTTAGGGAAATGTTTTAAGGCAGCCTACAGGTTTTCTTCCCGGAGCCAAAAAACTTTTTTTTGTGTGCACAGTTCCTCATGTTAATAATATATTTTTTGATTGTGTGATAAATGTTGAATATTTTGTATACAATGATTTGTAGATGAGCTTATTGCTTTGTTTTAATATACACGGAAAAGAGGGACATTTTTTTCATTTCTCTGTATAATGCGTTAAAACGTATTGGTTAAGAGATTAAAACAAGAAAAAATATAGGTAATTTCTCATATATATAAATTAGTATATTTTGTTCTTGTTATATCTATACTGCTATAAGCAATTTTTTAAACTTTACTGCTATTCGTTTGTAAGATCCAGTAGTAAGAAAGTGATGAGGGGTCAATAGGTCGCGGCAGTAATGACGTGTAATTTGCGTCAAATGTGGACTACATAAGTCAATCATGGATTGCCTATTTCTCGCTGCACAAGAAATACGTTGCATTACATTGAACAAGTCACTGACGGCGAACGACAGGTGTGGCCAGATCCTAATTGAATCAGTATAAAATTGTCGCGTTTCTCTCACCGCGACAGAAACGCCGAGTATGGCAGGCTCCATACATCAACATGGTGCGTATTTACCGCTGCAAAAGAAATACTCTACATGCAGCGTTCAAGTCACTGTCACCGAACGACAGGTGTAGCCAGCTCCCACTTGAATCAGTAAAAAAAGATCAGATTTTCATTTTGCCGCGACAGAAACGCCGAGTTTGGGCGGCTACATTGGTTAACATGGTTAGTATATTTATCGCTCGGCTGGGTCCCACTTGAATTTGTCACCGCGACTAGTGTGGGCGTAGCCTTAGAGTTTCTTCCGGTACAAATAACACAGTCTGGGAAACCTTTCAACAATTTTACCTTCTTTCTCTTTGTAAGTCTGCAATGATACCCTGATAGAGAGTAGAGAGTTCAGGTTATGATATGAGCTTTACGTCCTCTACCCAGACCTTTCCTACCTATATTGCAGCCCTTCCTATCCGTCGTAGGCGGTAATATTCATATTGATTGACCATGGACACTCATATAAGACGAGATAATTCAAAACTCATATTTTCTATCCACATGTTTCACAAGATTTAAGAATCAAAATACGAAATGTATAAGTTCAAATCCCCTCTATTAGAAAGACTCGTCAGTAATTTAGCCGATGCAACGTTTTTTTTGGGGGGGGGGCACTTCTTTTTTTTACCGCAGTATAAACTCCTTCCTGCGTCGATTGAGTGAACTGTGATTCTGAACGTATACGTCAGCGCGACGGTTTCGTAGCGGAGCGGCTGAAGACCTTCAAGTGAGAAAAGCTGTAAACATGTTTTCTCGTTCGTAAACTTCGTGTTTTCAACACTCTCCAATAAGTCTGGCAATAACACGTTTCGGGAACTTTTAGAGATAATTGCGACAAGGAGATATTACTTTATTATATAAAGTATAGTTATATATATATATATATATATATATATATATATATATACATATACATATACATATTGTGTTGTATTTCACTGCACGGTAACTTCTTGGGAACTGATTCTATAAGTAAAAGTTCTATAAACAATGTGTAAAAACTTTATGAAGTTTTCTACGCTTACACTACCGGGGTCTTTATCAAGTTTTCTACGCTTACACTACCGGGGTCTTTATCAAGTTCTCTACGCTTACTCTACCGGGGTCTTTATCAAGTTCTCTACGCTTACTCTACCGGGGTCTTTATGAAGTTTTCTACGCTTACACTACCGGGGTCTTTATCAAGTTATCTACGCTTACTCTACCGGGGTCTTTATCAAGTTCTCTACGCTTACTCTACCGGGGTCTTTATCAAGTTCTCTACGCTTACTCTACCGAGGTCTTTATCAAGTTCTCTACGCTTACTCTACCGGGTTCTTTATGAAGTTTTCTACGCTTACTCTACCGGGGTATTTATCAAGTTCTCTACGCTTACTCTATCGGTGATACCATTTTTAAAACATAATCGTACTGTTACGTACTGAGAGTACAATTTATGTTTTGAAAATGGAATCACTCCGAAACGCGTCAGCCGAGGAGAATATTATAAAGTGAGGAAAGGCAGAAAAGTCTACTAAAATATATAGACATAATAATAACAGAGATGAAGATGAGTATAATAATAATTTCAACCTAATGGAATATACTACAAAAATATATTAATAGAAGGATATATAATTTCTTTCTTAACTGTAGTAGAATATACGAACTAAAAAACGTGTGCAACATTTTCTTTTATCTTTAAGTCAAAATATAAATTTATTTTATCCTGTAATTTAGACCATCTAGGGGTCCACGGATCTAGGATCTACGTGACCTCGAAGGGGTAGTTGCTAAATGCAAATAGTAGACTACTGCTGAATTGAAATAAATGACATTTTCTCTGAGCAGGAATGCGGAAACATTAGGGGGGGGGCTAGAGAAGGTGTAAATTTCTTGGGATAATACATGAAGTAATAACGCCTTGTTTAAGCTATTGCTCTCTTGTTTAGACATTTTGTAACTTTTACTTTTACAGAGCTGGGATCGATAGTTTGCGATTCCAATTGATTACCCCTTTCATTCTTGTAGGCAACCCTCATGATTGTTTCAGAGGGGGATACACGTGCTGGAATTTCGAAGGTTGAACTGTGTGATAATTATGATTGATCATAAAAGTTATAGAATTTATGAGATGTTTAAATTTTTCTTCGGAATGTTCATGGGGCGGTATTGTTTCAATGTTTCTGTTCACACTCTCCTAAAATATACATCTTGTTTAAATTTATTCATCCACTCAAGTTTAAATACATTTTCTTAAAGTTGTAGATTTTGACTCTTGATGTTAATATAGTTTTTTTTCAAATATTAATTCATAAATTTTATTTAATAATAAATTTTGTATTAGTTTTATATGGGACGAAGACTTCTCAAAAGGGGCCAGGTATGCAATATAGTTTTTTCGTCCCATAAGTGATAATATATGATTTCATAAATCAGCTGATTTTATGTTATAGTTTGTGTGGTGGAACAGCTGTTTCAACGCCTAGGTCTTGTTGCTTTATTCATATTTATTGTAATTATTTAATAAAAAGTAACTAAAATAAAAAATCTTCCTTCGTTGACCTCAGTAGGAATATTGACTTTAAAGAAGAATTATTATTCTTGTTTTACCTTTAAAAGTTGTGTTAAATTGGTAAATATTTCTGTTCCGAAAGGAATAATATTTCGTTTTTTTTAAACATTAATATTTAAAACAAGCATATATTTACACATTATGTTTAGAAATATTAAAACAAGCAAATTATAGGTTAGATCTATCTGTATCATACACGTATCTCCTCGCGTTACCATCGTAAAGAGGCAGAAAGCTCTCGTGGTGCATAGGGAGGATAGAAGCAGCGCTTGCTTACGTAAACACTACAAACAAATAAAATTTTTAAAGCTATCTGAATTCTAAGGAAAAACTGACACAAGGCGGAACCGTGACTGTTATAAATCGAGGAAAATTAGGTTTTTATTCGAATCATGGTGTTTTTGTTTTGCAAATATTAAATTATTTCCATAATGTCCGCCCTGAGGCCCACCTAGTCGGTCTAAACACAATGCATAACACCCTATAAAGGCCCCACCCTAACTGTATTTACACCAAGACGCACCTTACGTCGGGTCCAGGCTTAGCTTGTTCTACATACATAACATAACACTACACTAATCTAATAATAACCACCCGCTCAGTTCCCTCCAGGGACTCTGGAGACGTGATCGGGGATATTGTTGATATATCGGGATTAACAGTGCCCGGTTTCAATTAAGGAAAGTCCCCAACCCCAAGGAACATGCCCGAAGAGAAGCGGGCTTTAGTAAATAGCTTACAATATCAGTGTTTAGTACAGACAGTATAACGTGTCCGGAAGTGCATATTTTACAGACAAGGAAATGTAAATTTGTAATATTGACAAAGGAAAAGTTCGCTTTTTTGTAGGTTTTGAATTATTGTTTTGATTTGTTCTCAATTCTTGAGCAGAATTTTATTTTTTGGTTAAAAATAAGGATTTCCCCCCTAAATAATCCCAGTGTTTAGTTCTCCAGTGTGTTTTTGTTTACCAAAATTTGAGTCTAGTTTGTGATCGAACAGAATAACGAACACCTAGGATTCGATAATTTAATGTTGTTTGTAAACGATTCAATGACAAACCTCTTCGTTACTGAGTATAAATACACATAATTCTAAACTAAAACAACAGGAAAGTGATGATGATTTTATCACCGAAACGCGTTTGAAAAAGTAATTATTAATTGCGAATATACCCTCTTAACCACAATAACATTCTATTTATCTTTGTGTACATTTCGATTGCAGGCTTGAGAGGAAGTTATAAACAAGAATAATTTGTAATTTGTATAAAGTGTTTGTGGTTAATAGGTTTTACTTAAATAAAAGATTTCCACCTCCGTCGCTCCAAGTTATTAATTGTGAGTTTGTTACCTTATTATTAACTTTATGTAACTTCTTAATTTATTTTGAAATCGTAAATATTAAAAAAAAAACAATGTCGTTAAAATTGGAATAATTTGCAAAACATGTGTAATTAAATGCAGACGAATATAAACGCCAATGAGAGAACAGTCCCAGCTTGTTACACAAAAACGTGCTTTAATGTAAACGAACATCATCTGCCAACTAATAAAGACTAATAGTTTAATAACGAACAAGACTCTAATTAAAGCTTTAATATTAGAGTAGTTACAATCGCTAATGACGATTATTATGATGATGACTTAGTCATTGAAACCCGTATTAAAATGTAATTGATTGTGTTTTGGTGTTTATTATTATTGAATTGTTGTATTTGTTTGAATATTTAAAAATATTTTAAAAATTTACTTTCATTGTAAAAAATATATCAGCTTCAGTTAGTTCGTAAAAGGCTTCCATTCAGTGGGGTGCTGCATTCATTTATAAATAATTTTATACTTTTTAAATTCGTGACTTATATTTAATCTGATGTTTTTAGGATAGAATAGTATATTCTAGAAAGTTCTATTCTTTTTCTTGTCCTTAATCCTTTCCAGCTGTTGCAGATTGTCAAAGCAGTGCCATCTTCGCCGCGTACCAGCTCTGTTAACGTAACTCCAGCCAGCTTTCGTGACTTTAAATTCGTCGGCTAGGATATCTTCTTCCTTTCACTTAACCGTGTACCGTATTTTATATGTTTTTGTTTTGACAATCCTCAAGTTTAATTTAAATACCGGAACTTTAGTTTCTTAATTGTTACCATTACGGTCGAGCGTCGATTATTCGAACGTCAATTATCCGAACATGTTGAATGAAAATATAGCGGGGCATACGTAAATATATATTATTTAATAGGTCAATGGTACCATATAAATGTTTTCTAAAACGTAAACTGGATTTATGTATATTATAATGTGTGTGTGTGTGTGTGTGTGTGTGTGTGTGTGTGTGTGTGTGTGCGCGTGTGTGCGCGTGCTTGTGATTATCCGAACAATTTGAACCCCTTCCTGTTCCAATTAGTTCGGATAATCGACTCTCTACTGTACTCCAGTTTTAGTGATGCTCCATGGTATTATATAGGAGGCACTAGTGTTGGTCCACCCAACTATACTAGTGTAGTTCCAATACTATTTATAAATTGTAATTGAAAACCTTGGATTCGTTTATCGAATCCTACCTCTCGGCTTTGTAATACCATAAAGTGTACGCACAAAGTATTATTTGTTTCATGAGTTCAGGGCCTAAATGTTTGCTAGTTACGTTTGAATTGTTTTTGTAAACATGTCTGTATCTTTTTCGACATGATCTAAAGGTTTTTTCGTGTAGAAATTGATCCCCCTCCCCCCATTGTGACTTATCCCTCAATCATTCGCCAACAATCCCTTGAAACTGCCAGAAATCTTTCCGATATCAGTAACCCCCGCTGTATAATCGGCGTATCTAGTGGTCATTACTTAGCCGTTTTACTTGTACATCAAATCCAGATCCCGTCATTGATTTCTAAAGGCATGAAAAAATGTGATTATGGAGCTAAAAATACTGACGCTAACTAGGAAAGGACATTTTGGAAAAGCATAATGAACTGCATGTAACAATAGTGGAGAGAGAGAACTCTAGATGGAAAACTGTTGGCTGCGGAAGACGAATCCCGCTAAATTATGAAGGGCAGCTCAGCTGACGTAACGCTGTATTATTCATTCCCCTCCCTCACTGACTACTAGCCGTCCTAAATACATTGATTCAATAACAGCATGCTAACAGCTGTTTTCTTTGCTTAGATATGTGTTCCGTGTTTATTATATATTTGTAAATGCACCCTCCGTATATAATTAGTGGAAGGATACTGACGGAAAGGAACTTTTAGAAGAACAGGATGAATTAGAAGGAACAATAGTGGAACAATACTTGTGATAGTACGGTACACTGCTGCCGGAGGGGAATCTCACTAACAAATGAATGGCAGCTTAGCTGGCGTAACGCTGTATTATTCATTCCCCTCCCTTACTGACTACTAGCCGTCCTAAATACATTGATTCAATAACAGCATGCTAACAGCTGTTTTCTTTGCTTAGATATGTGTTCCGTGTTTATTATATATTTGTAAATGCACCCTCCGTATATAATTAGTGGAAGGATACTGACGGAAAGGAACTTTTAGAAGAACAGGATGAATTAGAAGGAACAATAGTGGAACAATACTTGTGATAGTACGGTACACTGCTGCCGGAGGGGAATCTCACTAACAAATGAATGGCAGCTTAGCTGGCGTAACGCTGTATTATTCATTCCCCTCCCTTACTGACTACTAGCCGTCCTAAATACATTGATTCAATAACAGCATGCTAACAGCTGTTTTCTTTGCTTAGATATGTGTTCCGTGTTTATTATATATTTGTAAATGCACCCTCCGTATATAATTAGTGGAAGGATACTGACGGAAAGGAACTTTTAGAAGAACGGGCTGAATTGGAAGCAACAATAGTGGAACAATACTTGTGATAGTGCGGTACACTGCTGCCGAAGGGGAATATCACTAACAAATGAATGGCAGCTAGCTGGCGTAACGCTGTATTATTCATTCCCCTCCCTTACTGACTACTAGCCGTCCTAAATACATTGATTCAATAACAGCATGCTAACAGCCGTTTTTTTTTGCTTAGATATGTGTTCCATGTTTATAATATATTTGTAAATGCACCTTCCGTATATAATTAGTGGAAGGATACTGTCAGAAAGGAACTTTTAGAAGAACAGGATGAATTAGAAGGAACAATAGTGGAACAATACTTGCGATAGTGCGGTACACTGCTGCCGAAGGGGAATATCACTAACAAATGAATGGCAGCTAGCTGGCGTAACGCTGTATTATTCGTTCCCCTCATACTGACTACTAACCGTCCTAATAACATTCATTCACTAAGAACATGCTGTCAGTAAATTATTATCAGATATGAATTGTATGTTTATTATATATTTTTGTATATGGGCTCAGTATACCATCAGTACCAGGACATAGTAAATGGACGTTAAATTTATAATAAACAAGGAACAGTATTTTTGATACCGAATTTTGAGTCAATGTCAACGTGTATGATGTACGTCAACGTGGTAGAGGATATAGCGGAGAGCATGGCAATATTTCAGGGTTCTAGGCCTGAAATAGACCTGGTCTTTGTGGCGGGTTAACGCCTACATGAAAGAATAAAGAAGGAAGGTAGGAGGCTGCATATGGGAAAGGACATAGTGATTTTTTGATGGTGGGAAGTGGGGGTCATTGCGAATGTGTGTTTTACGCATCTTACCTTGAAGAGGACCTACTCTCAAAGGGGGTATGGATGGGTGCGTACCCATCACGCCTACTTAAAATAATAAGGGAGGAAGGTTAGGTGAAGGTGGCTGTATATGGGAAAGGACATAATGATCCCTTGATGCTGAGAATGGGGGAGGGGATCGCGATTGTGTGTTGTGAGCAGTTTACTTTGAAGTGGCTTACTCTCTATGGAGGTCTTAAATAAGTGCATACCCGTTACGTCCACTTGGAAGAATAAGGAAGGTCAGGTGGAAGGATATAATGAGTCCTTGGTAGTAAGAATGGGAGAAGGAGAATTGTGCCATTGATTGGTCTAGGCATCTTACCTTAGCTGGGGGAAGAGAGTTATCCACCCGGAAATAAGATACCTGTAACTGCTACGTAAAATAAACGTAAAACGAATGTTAGAAGATTGACGAAACTTTTTAAGGAATCAAGTTTTTTAAAAAATCACAAATTATTGATTGCTTAGTAATGTTTTTTTAGGTTCTTTAAATTGTTACCACCTGTCATAGAATGTATATTTTGAAAATTATTCAACAAGGCAGTGCCCCAGATGGATGTCCATACGTGCACTATTCATGTCCAGGTTTATAAACGTGTGTACAGTCCAACGAAACGGAATTTTAAATGCAACAATCAAAAACGTCATAAATAGAGCTGGAATGATGAATAGCGGCTTACGCGTTATGGCGTGAGACAAAAGAGGACCGGAGGGTCGAACGTAAACAGAGATTAAAAAACAACGCCCGGCAGCAAAAACTGCGTGTACTGACCTAGCTTTAGCGCCTACTGTAACGGGTTATTGTGATCCCTTTTCCGTTCTTGTGTTGACATGTGGGGCCCGACAAGCCGTTTGAATATTTCATGCGACTTCACAGGTCGACAATACGATTTTCCGTCAAATTAGCTGCTTATGGGGCGTATGGGGAAGCTTTTTTTATACATTTCCATGTCTGCGCGACCTGCGAACTTCCGAAATTATTTCATCGATCACTGTTGATGAAAGGTTTATTTTGTAGAAACTTTTTAATGTTTTAAAAGGTCTCATTAGAACGAATAAACGGAGCGACGCCGACTAATGACGAATGCAAAAATATAAGCGCTGACAATTAGGTGTAATTCCTTGGAGATTTTTATCCGAAGATTTACGGTCGAATTAAAATTTTAGATCCCTATTTGGAGGTCGGTTTGGCAGAGCGACGAATGGTGCGATGTTGCCAGTTCGACAGCTACTTAAACTTCCAAAATATAGGAGACGAGCAAAAGCTTCGGATAGGGAATATGGCAACCTTGTTAAGTTGTTTGCATAGTGAAATTTGCTTACCATACGCTATACATCATAGAGCTAGGGCTGTTTTATCTAGATGAAACGAGAGTGATATCGATAAATTCACCTAGGACTTTGAGAGCGACTATAGACCACTCTCTTATTTCGGTTAAAGAATGATTCATTCTTTACTATTCTCTTAACAGTTTACATTTATTTCGACAGGTTTTTTCACGAGTTAGAATCCAAAATAATTCTTTCGTTTCAGCAGTAGTTCATATCTATTCCGAGAGGATCGAATGAGTTGGTAATATTCTGTACCTTTTATTTAGGTTAGGCTGTTCTGGATGAACCGGGTCATTCAGTAGTTTATTCCGAAGGGCTTCCATTCTGATTGGGCTTCACTCCTCCCCCTTCTTAAAGGATAGTTCTTTGAGTCATTAAGTGGCGGTGATTCATCACGAGTTTGCTCAATTCAGTTCTCTAACCCGTGATTCTGACGCCACTTATGTAGGTTTTTGTTGATCTGAATTAATCAGCTATTCAGACCGATATAACATTAGGAATGCAAACAAAATATGTAAGTCTTATGTAGGTTTTTGTTGATCTGTATTAATCAGCTATTCAGACCGATATAACATTAGGAATGCAAACAAAATATGTAAGTCTTATGTAGGTTTTTGTTGATCTGAATTAATCAGCTATTCAGACCGATATAACATTAGGAATGCAAACAAAATATGTAAGTTTTATGTAGGTTTTTGTTGATCTGAATTAATCAGCTATTCAGACCGATATAACATTAGGAATGCAAACAAAATATGTAAGTCTTATGTAGGTTTTTGTTGATCTGAATTAATCAGCTATTCAGACCGACATAACATTAGGAATGCAAACAAAATATGTAAGTTTTATGTAGGTTTTTGTTGATCTGAATTAATCAGCTATTCAGACCGATATAACATTAGGAATGCAAACAAAATATGTAAGTTTTATGTAGGTTTTTGTTGATCTGAATTAATCAGCTATTCAGACCGATATAACATTAGGAATGCAAACAAAATATGTAAGTCTTATGTAGGTTTTTGTTGATCTGAATTAATCAGCTATTCAGACCGATATAACATTAGGAATGCAAACAAAATATGTAAGTTTTATGTAGGTTTTTGTTGATCTGAATTAATCAGCTATTCAGACCGATATAACATTAGGAATGCAAACAAAATATGTAAGTCTTATGTAGGTTTTTGTTGATCTGAATTAATCAGCTATTCAGACCGATATAACATTAGGAATGCAAACAAAATATGTAAGTCTTATGTAGGTTTTTGTTGATCTGAATTAATCAGCTATTCAGACCGACATAACATTAGGAATGCAAACAAAATATGTAAGTTACGTAACATAATTCAAAGTAAAGAATAAGAAAACAGCCATAATGCACTCTAAATAAAGATACTTTGAAGAGAATCTAAATGTTAACATAACTAAATAGGTAACTGTGTAGATCCAGTTAGTGCATCGAGCTTACGTTGCAGGTAAATTCTTAATGTATAAAGTAGCATAAGTTCTTTGTGTTTCGCCGTGAATCTTCACGATGTACAGCGGCAGCCATTTTTTCTGTAAAACTCTAGTTGAGAATTATTGGAAAAATATTACCAGGAAGATGAAACGAGGAAGCTCGGTGTTTGTAAGTATAGGGTAGTTTTCCACAAGCAGTGTTCTTATCATTATCTTAGGAAGGATTTTTGTCCCTTTCACTGCAGTATGGGAGCGACGAAAGGCATTAAAATAAGAATTACGTTGGGCACTCGTCCTTGATACTAGGGGTAATGATAGATCGCATAAATAGGGTAGTTGCGTCTGAGGTAGATAACTTGATCGAGGTCATTATCTCTCTAATACCAAGTGGATTTCTGAATGTTAAGGTGAGTTGTAATTAGGTACCTGCTCCCCGTTTTCTTATGGATGAACCCGTGAGTCCTCTTGCCTTTTTAAAGAGGTGAGCAAGAGGATACCTCTTTTCACCATAGTTTAAACATGTCTTAGTTTAGCATGTCTAATTCAGTTGACAAGGTTGCCCACGCGATGCCATATTTTCTCCTTACGCACTACCGTTAATAAACTCCAATTCCACCTTCTCTGCCCCATCCCTACTCGTAGACACCGCTTTACGACTCTAATAGAGAGTAGGTCTACTCCAGCTACGCGCCCCTGCCCCTGCACGCGTGATGCTTCTATATCGCATAACAGAGACTGTTGTAAAATCCTAACTATATTTACAATCCATTTTCCTCCTTATTCTCCTTACGCACTTCCCTTAGTAAACTCAAATTCCACCTTCTCTGCCCAATCCCTACTCGTAGACACCTCTTTACGACTCTTATAGAGAGTGGGTCTTCTCCAGCTACGCGCCCCTGCCCCTGCATGCGTGATGCTTCTATATCGCATAACAGAGACTGTTGTAAAATCCTTTACAATCCATTTTTCTCCTTCAAAGAGGTATAGTTCATCTGGTTGATCAACTTGAATCTATAAAAAGTCGAGTGTTTCTCCTTTCTTTAAATGGATTTTAATCAACTTACTGAGTGACCGTATTTCTAACCTTAATTTATAATAAGAAACTATTTTTTAATATGATTTCTTGAGTGTTGTTTTTAAGACAAAGAACCACTTGACAACTTGTTTTTCAAGGAAAGAGCTGTAGAACATTACAGAAAAGCTTTATATCTTTGAGACGAAAGTGTTCTTTAAAATTTTTCCCGACCAGTCATCTCAAATAAAGTTTTCTTCTCAAGTTTTATTTGAATAATTTCTCCTTTTACCTCCAGAATAGCTCATGATAATAAAGAACACCTGTCTCACTTTGTTATGATCGTATCGCTCCCAACAAGCATCGGTTAAATAATTCAAACGGGCAGGAAGTCTGCGCGCACAACTTGCTGTTGCTTTATTTTGTGTTGACAAGTCTGACATAATAAGGCACACGAGAGTGAAACAACCGCCCCCAGCTTTACTCCATTTAAACACCGCATTCTCGGATTCACCATCTAACCCGGCACACTCACATTTAATAACATGATTAGTTCTAATATCAAGAAGTATAGGATTTAATCAGTTTCCGTTTTTTCATGTTTGATAAAATTCATGTGTTAAAATTAAGCGCAGATCTGTGCTTAGACCTTTAATCTAAGATGGGAGAGGAACCGGCCTTTCACGGAGCAGATCTTGCCTGAGCCCTGCCCGCACCAAGTCTGTAGCCAAATCACAATAGCATTCCTTTGTTCAAACTCCGCGAAATGACTTGTTCGACATTGCGAATCCCGAAGTTAGGGGTTAAGCTATTTTTGCATTTCACATTTCTTGAACCCTCGGACGCTCGTCCAGCACGTGTAGTAGTGAGGTACCTTTGCACCTAGCGTAGTAGGCAAAATGCGTATTAATTTGTTACTAACAACAAACTTAGGAACTTGGAAAAAGGAATCAACTAATTACACAGTAGTGGCCTTGAACTTTATTGTAAACGAAAAAACAACTGGTCCATGCTCAAACTTTATATTCATGTGTGGACAAAAACCCACTCTACATGAAATATAAAAGCAGATCCCCTTCTAGGCAAGCGATTATGCCAAAGCGGAGAATAATTCCCCTCTTTCTGGTCCCTGTGGAGCTTATTATCCCTACCTTAGTACCTATATTCAAGCTGTTCTGTTACATGCGTACAGGGTGTTTTAAGGAATGTATATCTCTCGTTGACGCTGGAAGAACGAATGTTTACTTCAGGGAACTGGCTCTCACTTTCTTTTTACTACCAGCATCTTATAGTTCCCTCTGATGTACCAGGGGGCTTGATGTAAACCTCCCTTATACTTCTTATACTAACCTTTATGTACAATACCCCTTGAAAGGCAAAATTACAAATTATTACTTTTTATAATATGGAGCAGATCTTAGTGTGTGTGTGTATATATATATATATATACATACACACACACACACACACACACACACACACAATTAAATTACACTTTCATAAACAAGAATTTTTTTAGTTTTCTTCATTACATTGAATCTTTTTGCAGTGTCATTTAATTGTGTTTTTATAAAACAAGAAAAAGAAATTTATTCAAGGATTGCAATATATATATATAAGTTTCAGTCGCATAAATACCAAGTAAGATTCTTGTTTAAGTACATATAGTGATAGTGATAAGTGATTACAAGAAAACAGTGTTGCAACGTTATATATATATATATACACACACACATATATATATATATATATATATATATATATATATATATATATATATATATATGCAATAATTAATGGACTTATTAAATTACACAAAATTGAGAAACCAATTAGACCATTAGTAAATTTTATAAATGCCCCTTCTTATAAAATATCTAAAATCATAACATCTATTCTTAAAGATAAAATGAAACTAAATAATAATCATACCATAAGTAATTCTATTAACCTTATTGAAAAATTAAAAATAATTAATATTGATAATAAAACAAAATTAATATCATTAGATATAAAAAAATATGTACACAAATATTCCTATAAAAGAGACTCTCAATATTATAAAATCTAGATTAGAGCAAAATGAAAAAGAGAGAAAATTAATACGAAAAATTATAAATACATTAAAAATAATATTAAATCAAAATTATTTTTCATATAATAATATAATTTACAAACAGGAAGATGGTCTTGCCATGGGTTCTCCCTTATCGAATATAATATCTGAAATATTTTTACAATATATAGATGATAAAATAAATAAAATTATACAGACATTTGATAAAAACTGTTATTTTTTTAGATATGTAGATGATGGTTTGTATGTATCTAATAATAATGGTATAACCTTAATAACTGTTTTAGATAAAATAAATGTGTTAAATAAAAATATTAATTTTACTTATGAAATGGAGAAAAATAATAAGATCAACTTTCTAGATATAACAATTATAAGACATAATAATGAATTTGAATTTAACATATATCGTAAACCGACACAAACTAACCAAATTATACCTAATAATTCTAACCATCCGTATAATAAAAAAATGGCTGCATTATACAATTTATTATATAGATTACATAAAATACCTATGAATAATGAAAACAAAATAAGAGAGAAAAACATTATCTATCAAATTGCAATTGAGAATGGCTATAAAAAGAAAACTGTTGATAAACTTAATTATAATATTTTAAAGAAACAAAATAATAATCTAATTTACAAAAATAATGATGAAAATATCATATGGACTTCATTTACATTTTTTGGTAATGAAGTAAATAATATCACAAAATTGTTTAAAGGTAGCAACATAAAATTCGCATTAATACTAATAATAAATTAATAAATATAATGAATAATAATAATATTATTAATATGCATGAAAAAAACGGTGTATATAAATTAGAATGTGATTATTGTAATAAGGTTTATATAGGACAAACTAAGAAAAAACTTAAAGATAGATATAAAGAGCATTTTAAAGCATATAAAAAGCCAGAAATTTATAAATCAAATTTTGCTAGTCATTGTATTAATAATAATCACTTATTTCCTAATATAGATAATATGATACTTATATATAAGAAATTAACAAAGACATAAGAATGAATATTTATGAAGCTTTAGAAATACATAAATATAATACTAATAATGAATTGATAAATGAACAAATACAAGTAAAATCTGAATTCGATAATATATTCAGTGTTTGTAATGTTAGGGCAGCAAAATAAAAGTTTAACAACATTGTAATTGATTTGGCATAGCTATGTATTTGATCTAATTTGCACATATGTTAATTTCAATTGTTTAATATTGCTGATGATGTTGGTACTGTTAGCCAACGAAAAGCTTTGAATTGTAAATTTAATTATAATTCTTGTATTTGTATTTTGACTTAGTTCTTTATTAATACACAAGAATACATATTGCGATATATATATATATATATATATATATATATATATATATATATATATATATATATATCCATTTTAAATAGATCTTCTTCATAGTAAAAGTATGAAGCCGAGCTTGTCTGGTATTACAGTTGATTGAAAATGCCAAGGTGATACACAGTAACGTTGGGTCGTTATGTAAATTCGATTGCTTTAATCATAAACCCTTATGAATGAGGTTGTACGTTGACATTTACTCGGCAGCATTAAGCAAACTTGAGTTGTAACGTAAAGTGGGATCAGGTGTATAATAGAGTGCGTTCACTCAAACATCGTTAGTGAAGTTTAATTACACCCTTATCCTTTCCCGCCCCTACACCGCCCGGCAAAGAAGTAACCACTGTTTTAGGGAGATGTAATTCTATTATCTCTTCCCGTAAGAGTATTAGTTACAATATTCTTTTTGTTTCGTTTAATGTTTTATTAGTAGTTGTTTGTTTGTTTAAACAATAAAAGGTATTTATATATTTTTTATGCATATTTTGTATATTTTTTTATATATTCATAAATAAACACTATTTATAATATTGTGTGGTAACCATAGCGACAATTTCAGGTTGTGCAATGGATGTTTCGACGACAACCAGATGGAAGCAAAAGGGAAATTCATAAATCTTTGATAAATACACTTTTTAACTATGGGAAAGTTGATTCAGTGCTAAAAGCGCTGGTCTTCGAACGAATATACCAATATCGAATCCGGCCTAGACCTCCCTCAAATTTTTATAATTTAATTATTGAATAAATATTTGAAAACATTTAAAACATAATTGTCACCCACTAAAAATTTTTTTAAAAAATATATTTGAACGTGATTGGATGAATAAAAATGTATGTTATTAACATCTGAAAATTTGAACTATATATATATATATATATATATATATATATATAAATATCGCAATATGTTTTCTTGTGTATTAATAAAGAACAAAGGTCAAAATACAAATACAAGAATTATATTTGAATTTACAATTCAAATATAATTCTTGTATTTGTATTTTGACTTTTGTTCTTTATATATATATATATAAGGAGAGTGTGAGTTAATAGAAGGAATTGAAATAGGTTTACTTCAGGTGTATCACCATAACCATGCACTGCTAAAATTTTCACGATTTTCCCAGTGGCAGGGTAAAATTTCGTTCCTTTCTTAGCCTTAATAATTCATTCAATATGCTTACAAGTAATGTAATGGGTAAATAATTCTTGTATTGCCCTGGTAGAGAATAGACTCCCTTATGGTAAGCGACCCTGTCATTCATTGTATGATGCAATGAATCCCCTACTCTGTACCTTTATGTGCTATATGTCCCTACTTAAGCTAGCTAAATTCATACTTTTTTTTGTCCTTCGTAAACGATGACAATCATACTGCCTATTTCCCAGTAAAATTTGAAGAAACCCTCGGCGATGACAATCATACTGCCTATTTCCCAGTAAAAATTGAAGTAACCCTCGGCGATGACAATCATACTGCCTATTTTCCAGTGAAAATTAAAAAAAACTCCGGCAATGACGATCTTTCTCCTTTTTTCCCAGTCAAATTTGAGGAAACCTATTTACCAGTGAAAATTAAAAAAATTCCGACAATGATGATCTTTTTGCCTATTTCCCAGTAAAAATTGAAGAAACCCTCGGCGATGACAAGCATACTGCCTGTTCAAAAAGGAATATATTTGTACGCCAGTAATTGCTTGTTAACCATTTGTTCTGTAATTGATACAGCACTGTCCACCATTTTGCCGACATTTGTACAATGATATATCGTTGCGTAATAGTTTTATCGCGTTGTACTTTTTTCGTTAAATTAGCATAACTGTATCCAGTGTGTGCAGAAATAAATTCCCTCCGTGTAATAAATAACAATTAAAAAGTGCTTCTTATGGTACTGGCTCAAAAACGTTAAGATGAATCAATCTGGAGTCGAGAAACACTACACAGAAATGTATTACTGTAGTTTAATTTCACAGTTATAAAATATGTACTTTTATCAATTCCTTCTATTAGCTCCCACTCCTTATATGTATCTAGATCAGGTATTTATTGGTTAGTAAAATATTTTTTATTCATCCGCTCAAGGTAAATACATTTTTTTAAACTTGTAGTGGGTGACACTCAGTTTATTTCAAATATTAATAAATTCAATTTAATTTATTAATTTTATTATAGGAGTAGAACTTTTCACTAAAGGGGCAAGAGATGCAATATAGTTTTATCGTCCTGTTTGGCTTAAAATAAGTGAACATATGATTTCATAAAACGGCTGATTTTACGTTATAGGTTATGTGGTAGAACAGCTGTTTTATCGCATAGGTATGTTGCTTATTCAAGTAATTATTTAATAAAAAAGTAACTAACTTTAAAATTTTCTTCGTTGACCAAATAGGAATTTACTTAAATGTTTTTGTTTATTTGACTTGTTTATATTCTTCACACTTAAGGAAAATAAGTAACGTATCGTTTATAACTCCAAATTATAAAAAAATAAAATGAATAACGTCTAAGTTTTTTACTTTAATGTGGGGCTGAACTACAGTCGAACCTCTATATAACGAACCTCCAGATAACGAAATCCTCTATATAAGGGATTTTTACCTTGTCCCACGACACTTTAGAAGTTATACTGCTTATTTACCTCTATATAACGAATTTTCACCTTGTCCCATGACACTTTAGAAGTTATACTGCTTATTTACCTCTATATAACGAATTTTCACCTTGTCCCATGACACTTTAGAAGTTATACTGCTTATTTACCTCTATATAACGAATTTTCACCTTGTCCCATGACACTTTAGAAGTTATACTGCTTATTTACCTCTATGTAACGAATTTTTACTTTGTCCCATGACATTTTAGAAGTTATACTGCTTATTTACCTCTATGTAACGAATTTTTACTTTGTCTCATGACATTTTAGAAGTTATACTGCTTATTTACCTCTATGTAACGAATTTCGCACCTCTCAATAACGAAATTTTTCGTCACTTTAACCGAAGAAATGTAGCGTTGTATAGGCAGCTCACAATGTCACACATATTGAATATGGATATCTAATACAATGAAGAAACATTCTGAAAACGTCAATAAAACATTTTTAACAACTTGAATTTCAAATAAATTGAGACATTATAAAACATCCTATAGTAACATTGGCCTATTACACTAACTACGCTCGCGATATTATACTGTATCCCTTTTATTACCGCAGGTAGTGCGATATGCGTAAGATGGGGCGGGAGCATTCTTTACAACACAACCTCTAAATAACGAATACCTCTCTACAACGAATGTTTTCTCTGGATAATCGACTTCGTTATGCAGAGGTTCGACTGTATTTTGTTTTCTTAAAGAAACGTTAATGCGGTAAAGAACAAGACTAATTGCAAAGAAGGATTACGACTCTTTACAAAGTTATAAGTTTAAAGTAAAACAGACAAGACTTTCGATACAACACTTTTTTGGTATAACGCATTTAGTAAACTTGGCACTCAAAAACTGTTTTACTCAACTACCAAAGAATCGAAAAATGATTTTATTTATGGAAATATTTTAAGAATGAATTTTGTAGGTCCTTTTATACGCGTAGCTTCTGGGAGTTCCATTTTGTAATATTGAGTATAAAAACCATTTCTATTTTATCTTATAAATAGTCCCATCCTACTTATGAAAAATATTCGCAATCTAACCTCAATATGTTTACATTTCCAATTGTATTTTACCGTTACAAACAGTTCTTTGTTTTTGAACTTAAAGTATGCCCAAGAAGGTCATTGTATTGGTTAACTATTTTTAGTGCGGCAAAAAGGAAGGGTCAATAGAATCGATCCGTCTCGGCCTGCCTACGCTAGGACGTTAGGCCGGGTTATTGGATTACTGCCGTAAGTCGCTGGCCAAAGGGAAAACTTTCTTGACAGTGATAAAAACAAGTGACGTATACAGTTATATGGGGGAAACGGCGAAGAACAGCAGATTTGCTGGCTCGATGCAAAGTGTTATGTCTCTTGGTGCGACGTTTGGTTTATGCTTATTTAAATATTTTTTCCAATGGGGCGTAGTTTGTTTATTTCGATAAACTTAAGTAAAGATACCAGAAGCGTTCCGTTATCAGGTGTATGTTGATATTAAAAGTTGTAATAATGTTGGGCGGTAATACAGTAGAAACCCGATAATTCTGACTAACTGTAACCGGAGCCGATCCGGAATACCGAAAATCCGGATTAACCAGAGAATCTAAAATACAGTGAAATAAAACATATATTTACTGAAGATCACCTTTATGTACTACGAATAATGTGTGTGTGTGTGTGTGTGTGTGTGTGTGTGTGTGTGTGTGTGCGTGTGCGTGCGTGTGTGTGTGTGTGTGTGTGTGTGTGTGTGTGTGTGTGTGTGTGTGTGTGTGTGTGTGTGTGTGTGTGTGTGTGTGTGTGTGTGTGTGTCAACGCACATATCTCGATACTGCATCGAATCGTATTTTACAGTAGCATTTACGCACTATGCAGGGAATAGCGGCTGGCTGTGATTACAATATAAAAAGACCAGTATTTTTACGTTATGTAGTGTACTGTAAGGCTCTTAAACATACAGTATTATGTCCAGAATTAATATTTTAACGTCAATAATTAAAGTATTAACGTCGAAAACCATTTTTTTAAAATTGGTCTGGATTATGCGGATATCCGGAATAAAGAGTTATAATCTCTTATAAAGAGAAATGTCGAGGTTTTACAAATGAAATGAGTAGAAGGTAGTCTTCGTAAATGAAACGACCATTTCGAAACTGGTTAGCACAGTAAGTTGCTCAAGTGTTATACAGTACAACAATTATTTATAAATTTAATAAACTTTTGTCCCCCTTGTAACTTTAATAAAACAGTTACTTTTATAATTAAATTAGGGATGGGCCGATTCCGATTCTCGATTCCAGGAATCGTCGATTCTAGGTGGTATCGAGGAATCGTCGATACTCGATTCTTCATTCATAAAAGTGTCGATTCCGATTCCTATTTTGTTAACTATTAAAATATGCGTGTGGAGTAATTTATTACCAAACAAAATTTATTATATTTGTGTGGAAAAATAATTAATTACCAACTATGTCTTATTTATGTATTAGTTGATTTGAATGAATTAAATGATTAAAGTAAACGAAAATATTATTATTTATGAAGCAACAGCAATCAAGATCGTAACCATTTCTGGTCGTTTGACATCGCTCGTCTCTCTCTCTCTCTCACTAGAGTGGGTTCGATACTCTCTTTTGCCCTCTCTCTCTCTCACACACGTGTCTTACTGCCACTGATTTATAGATGTCAGAACAAAACACAAAAAAGTACAGTAAAAACTCGATTAACCGTCACCGTCGGAACCGGGGCCATGACGGTTGAGCGAATAGACGGATAACAGAAACACTGTATTATTCCTCCGAACTTAACCTTAATAAATTATATTATAGACAGATATCACTCTCACGGTTGAAGGTTTTGTGTAGCCTATTACATTAAAACGGAACTTTTAAAAGGTTTTGCCATATGACCAAGATGTTAACTAAATTAATTATTAGAGAACTAGCATATAAGCTAATATAACTTGAAGGAATCGAGAATCGAGTAAAGAATCGAGAATCGAAAGGAAAATTTTAGAATCGGAATCGGAATCGGAATCGAAAATTTTAGGAATCGGCCCATCCCTAAATTAAATAATAAAAATATATACAACTCACAAATATACAATTTTTTATTTCAAACGCGTTTCGACGACTACTTTGTCGTCATCTTCAGTGAAAATACACAAATGAAATTAACTAAAAAATATATATATATTAAACATAACCTATAAAGTTTTAGCAAAGGTAAAAACAAAAGTGAAAATCAGATCTGGGTTATGTTTCACTTTTGTTTTTACCTTTGCTAAAACTTTATAGGTTATGTTTAATATATATATATTTTTTAGTTAATTTCATTTGTGTATTTTCACTGAAGATGACGACAAAGTAGTCGTCGAAACGCGTTTGAAATAAAAAATTGTATATTTGTGAGTTGTATATATTTTTATTATTTAATTATAACTTTCACTCACAAGCCAGCTCGAATATTATTTATACAGTTAGTTTTACTCTAATAGTTTGTTTTTATTTTTAATTATAAACACTCTTTCCTGTAAGTGTTTTTTTAACGCAAACCACTTTTGCCACTACATGCACATTTCAGATTGGTCGCGAAATCTGTTTTTCGCACATGCGCTTTGGATCTCTTCTTTCACTTGTGTTCTGATTTGAAGATTTAACATCTATCCTTTGTAGTTTGCTGTAATATAGCCATACAGTATTTTAATGTAACAAAACATTCTATTATATTTTATTAAAAAAACCTTGAGTTTTTAAAGTTAGATTATATTTGTAAATTACAACCTCACTTTGTAAACCGACTCAAAATTTCATTCGCTCTACTTTTGTTAATAAAATATAACACTATGTTACACTGCATTAAAATATATGTACAAAGTATGAATATAATATTTAGTTAGACAAACATATTGATGGTTGTAGAAGGTTATCTACCCGTCCCAGTTAGACAAACATATTGATGGTAGTAGGTGGTTATCTACCCGTCCCAGTTAGACAAACATATTGATGGTAGTAGATGGTTATCTACCCATCCTAGTTAGACAAACATATTGATGGTAGTAGGTGGTTATCTACCCGTCCCAGTTAGACAAACATATTGACGGTAGTAGGTGGTTATCTACCCGTCCCAGTTAGACAAACATATTGACGGTAGTAGGTGGTTATCTACCCGTCCCAGTTACACAAACATATTGATGGTAGTAGGTGGTTATCTACCCGTCCCAGTTAGACAAACATATTGATGGTAGTAGGTGGTTATCTACCCGTCCCAGTTAGACAAACATATTGATGGTAGTAGGTGGTTATCTACCCGTCCCAGTTAGACAGACATATTGATGGTAGTAGGTGGTTATCTACCCGTCCCAGTTAGACAAACATATTGATGGTAGTAGGTGGTTATCTACCCGTCCCAGTTAGACAAACATATTGATGGTAGTAGGTGGTTATCTACCCGTCCCAGTTAGACAAACATATTGATGGTAGTAGATGGTTATCTACCCATCCTAGTTAGACAAACATATTGATGATAGTAGGTGGTTATCTACCCGTCCCAGTTAGACAAACATATTGATGGTAGTAGATGGTTATCTACCCATCCTAGTTAGACAAACATATTGATGGTAGTAGATGGTTATCTACCCATCCTAGTTAGACAAACATATTGATGGTAGTAGGTGGTTATCTACCCGTCCCAGTTAGACAAACATATTGACGGTAGTAGGTGGTTATCTACCCGTCCCAGTTAGACAAACATATTGACGGTAGTAGGTAGTTATCTACCCGTCCCAGTTAGACAAACATATTGACGGTAGTAGGTGGTTATCTACCCGTCCCAGTTACACAAACATATTGATGGTAGTAGGTGGTTATCTACCCGTCCCAGTTAGACAAACATATTGATGGTAGTAGGTGGTTATCTACCCGTCCCAGTTAGACAAACATATTGATGGTAGTAGGTGGTTATCTACCCGTCCCAGTTAGACAGACATATTGATGGTAGTAGGTGGTTATCTACCCGTCCCAGTTAGACAAACATATTGATGGTAGTAGGTGGTTATCTACCCGTCCCAGTTAGACAAACATATTGATGGTAGTAGGTAGTTATCGACCCGTAGGAAAAAGTATGATGAAATATAAGTAACATGACCGAGGAAGATTATGATGACGTTTTAGGATGCAGAGAAGCTAGTAAGTTATGAATAAGTATAAAGTGAGGTGCCTTTAAATGATTTATCTTCCAAAATGGATACGAAAATTCTGACTTCCGAAGGCAATACTGTTTGTCATGAGAGCGTAAGAGAGACGAATGCAGAAACCTCCTGTTGGGGTCTTAAACAGGTATTTATTTACGGGAAGGAAAAAAATATTTGGAATAAGACTAGACTAAAGGACTATTTTAGAAATGTGAAGAGGATAGTATCTTATTGGTAGAAATAAAGTACCGTGCCACGAAATTCCCTTGGGTCAAGGATATGAGGTGGGAAAGCATGAATGGTGAAAGATCAATTTATTATTAAGAATATTCGGGAATAAATCCTTAGATAACTTATTGGTTCGTAATATGACGTCACGGAATGGAAACATAAGTCAGCATCGAGCAACTGAAGCAAATTCTTCCCCTTGGAAATATTAATTAGAATTTTATATTAAGGAAATTAGGATTAGCATATTTACATATTAAAAACAACAGTTTGTGTGAAGCAACCAGCAAATAATCTATAGTAGGAATAAAAATGAACGAAAATAAAAGGGGAATGGTTTTGTAAATTTGACCTCCAAACTTAGTTTAATAAATAAATTTAACTTTAATATTTAGGCAGAAGTTAGTATTTGTATTTCTTGAATAGTAGACTACAGTCTTTATTTCACTAATTGCTTTTTTCTTTTTTTCAGGTGAGTCGAGTGCTGGATGTTGAGGATTTTACCCCAGTCGTAAGTGCATTCAAGAAAATTTAATTTTATGAGCAGGGATGTATTGGTTAATATTTGTAATAAAATGTGTACTAGATTATACATATTTATGTTTGCTGCTTCATACCTTTAACATTCTGTAGAATTTAAGGCCAGAATATATCTAGTTTATAAGCAAAATAATGTGTATTGTTTATTATTGTTTAGAGCTTAGTCTTGAATCTAAGGTTTTTTGTACATTGTTTATTATTGTTTTGAATTCTGTCTTAAATCTTAGGTTTTCTGTAGATTGTTTATTATTGTTTTGAAATTTGTCTTAAATCTAGGTTTTCTGTACATTGTTTATTATTGCTTTGAATTCTGTCTTAAATCTTAGGTTTTCTGTACATTGTTTATTATTGCTTTGAACTCTATCTTAAATCTTATGTTTTCTGTACATTGTTTATTATTGCTTTGAACTCTATCTTAAATCTTAGGTTTTCTGTACATTGTTTATTATTGCTTTGAATTCTGTCTTAAATCTTAGGTTTTCTGTACATTGTTTATTATTGCTTTGAATTCTGTCTTAAATCTTAGGTTTTCTGTACATTGTTTATTATTGTTTTGAACTCTGTCTTAAATCTTAGGTTTTCTGTATATTGTTTATTGTTGCTTTGAACTCTATCTTAAATCTTATGTTTTCTGTACATTGTTTATTATTGTTTTGAACTTTGTCTTAAATCTTAGGTTTTCTGTGCATTGTTTATTATTGTTTTGAGCTTAGTCTTGAATCTAAGGTTTTCTATACATTGTTTATTATTGCTTTGAACTTTGTCTTAAATCTTAAGTTTTCTGTGCATTGATTATTATTGTTTTGAACTTTGTCTTAAATCTTGGGTTTTCTGTACATTGTTTATTATTGTTTTGAACTCTGTCTTAAATCTTGGGTTTTCTGTACATTGTTTATTATTGTTTTGAGCTTAGTCTTGAATCTTGGGTTTTCTGTACATTGTTTATTATTGTTTTGAACTCTGTCTTAAATCTTGGGTTTTCTGTACATTGTTTATTATTGTTTTGAACTTTGTCTTAAATCTTAGGTTTTCTATACATTGTTTATTATTGCTTTGAACTTTGTCTTAAATCTTGGGTTTTCTATACATTGTTTATTATTGTTTTGAGCTTAGTCTTGAATCTAAGGTTTTCTATACATTGTTTATTATTGTTTTGAACTCTGTCTTAAATCTTAGGTTTTCTATACATTGTTTATTATTGCTTTGAACTTTGTCTTAAATCTTGGGTTTTCTGTACATTGTTTATTATTGTTTTGAACTTTGTCTTAAATCTTGGGTTTTCTGTACATTGTTTATTATTGTTATGAGCTTAGTCTTGAATCTAAGGTTTTCTGTACATTGTTTATTATTGCTTTGAACTTTGTCTTAAATCTTAAGTTTTCTGTGCATTGTTTATTATTGTTTTGAATTCTGTCTTAAATCTTACATTTTCTGTACACTGTTTATTATTGTTTTGAAGCCTGTCGATGTTTATTTTTTTAAATAAGAGCACATTATTTCAACTGATTTGTTTCTTTTAGGTTTTTAATATTAGATAGTTAGGTTTTTTTCGATTTATATAATGTGTTTTCATCCAGCCAGTTTTTACGTTTTATTTTGAAACTCCAATATATCTTCAGTGGGAATTCTTCATGTATAGTTAGAAATCTATCAAACTGTATTAAATTACTGTTTCTTCAATAAGCAGTTGTAGGTTTGTTTACTGATACTTATTTGTTGCACTATTTGTTATTTTTGATTTGTTTTGTCCACCTTTTGATTGTGACGTTTTCTGTCTTCTTTGTGTGGTTCTGTTCTGTTAGTCATAATTTAATGTTAATTTCACTATCGATGATCATGAATGGCACAGTAAATGAAGAACTTTTTAAATAGTACGTTTTTTTAGGTTTCTAAATTTTTCTGTACTGTATACTAAATTCAATACTATAACTGTATACTATTACGTTATTGCTAGGCATTTTCCTAAAAGCTTATTAATTTCATATCTACGCATTTCGTGTTCTATCTTCTTGGCATATAAATTTTTAAAGATCACACAATTTACCATTCCCCAATTTACCATATTGTTATCAATTAGAACGTTCTGCTAAACACTTGAAAGAAAAATGCTGAAAATACTTGACTTTTTTGTTCAGAAATTTTATGTTTAGTCAAATGAATAAGTCAGCATACAAGGGTGTATTTTTCTTCAAAAATACTATTATCGTAAGTGTGATATATTATAATTACAAAACAAAAACTTCTGAAACATTTTTCGTTAAGTTCCATATGCCTTATTTGTTTCTATAAATTAAAGTTGTTTGCACAATTTAAAACAAGTATATTTCTAGTATAGTTTCTATTTTTAATGTAACTACATTAAGTATACAATTATTTTTATAACTATAACATGTATTTTACGCAACTCCTTAGTAAATTTGTTAAAATGAGTGATTCTAAAACAGATAAATATATTAGTGTTGGTTCACACTGATGTATCTAAAGTTTTATTATTTTCAAGGACATTCATGAATTGTCATTGAATGTATTGACAAAATATATTTTACGTAAATGTTTGCTCAAATTTAATATAAAATGTCATTTGATTTCAGCTAACCTAATTAAACTATGTAGGTTAACAGATATTTACATAATTAATCTTGAAGTTTTATTTTTATCAAGGACATTTACAAATTTGCGTTTCAAATGTTTTTTCTGTGAATATTTGCAGAATGGATATTTAGCGTAATATATATTTACGTTACAAAAGAATTTTATTCCAGGTAAATAACTAGTAATTAAAATGCAATTTTTAATTTTTCGTATAAAAATAAAGTAAACTCCATGAAATGTAGGACATGAGTAAAAGTATAAAAGTCTATTTAGAATGAATGATAACAGAAGTGACTTTATTAACATAAAGTGTCCACAAGAGTTATTAACCTTAGTAAAAACATAGTTAGTATTCCGTGGTTGAGTAGAATTTGATGAAGAGTATAGGAGTGGCACGGTCGGCATTGGCGTTGTCGGCCCGCAGTCACGAGACTCCGATATTTGCGCCGCCGTTGCTCGTAGCACATATGGGACGGGGACCGAAGCTTGCCGAGCGCTCTCAACCAAGCCTACAGCCTACCATTATTCACCAGCCTATACTAGCAGCAAACGGCGTAGGGCTGTTTTCACCACTTTACGGCCCGTTTTCTGTCTTTTTCTAAAGGTTCATTATCGTTGGATTGTGAAACGAGTTTTGTAGTGTAGATTCCAATGTGAATCACCGTGCAATTCTGACATTGACTGTTTTTCTAATGTAACGAGGAGTGTTTTTGTTTGTTACTAGATTTTTCTTTAGAAGAATTTGTGTGTATATTTTTAAAACAAACCTCTTTTAGTTTGTTTCTGTGTTTGTAATAAGTTTTGTTCGTCGAAACGTAAATTAAGTGAATTTTGCAAAAGTTTACTTTGAATAGAGAGAAGGAAAACGATTTTAGTGTTGTGCTACGTGTAGTGCTTTTCATTTTGTAATGCAGTCAGTATTGTGTTGTTCCAATGGTGGATTTAATTAATACAAATGTTTGCTAATGTGTGTGCGTGTGTATAGGTGTATGAGAGTGTGTGTGTGCGTGCTGGAACTGTGATAGTTTATACCATCGCCCTGGCAGGCAAAGTTATTGCACCGTTACCTCACCAAGATTGGGGCTCCGACGCCACGGTAGGTCTTTTCAGAGTTTTTTACGAGAATTTAGTGCTAGGGCGTTTTTTTCATCTATTAAGAATTCAAAATTAAAACATATATATGCTTAGGTAATGTTTTTTCAAAGTAAGTTTTAATGAAGCTTAGAAATTACGAGAAATTCGTTCTTGTTTGTGGTTTGTTCACTAAATTATGTGTAATGCATTGAAATTATACTGTGGTTAGTTTCATTTCGTTTAATGGAAATAATATTGGCAAAAATTTACTTTTTAAACTAAAGCTGTGTGAGTTTTAGGTTTAAAATAACTATAAAATTCCTTGTTTGCAGTTATCAGGGATACTAAAAAAATAACGGAAACACTCACTCAGTATAATAAGCCATTGAAATTATACAGTAATTGGACTTCATTTTTTTAATAGAGATAATACTGGCAAAAAATACTTTTTTAAACCAAAAAAAAAAACAAACTAACTTTCTATAATTGCGTACATTTGTTTTACAACATTATATCTATGTTTCAAATGTTAGAGCTGACATATTATAATACTTTTTTAATTTAGTTTATTTTACGTAAAACGAAATCTAATTATAATATAATTGTAAGAACGCGTTTATTTTGAAGGTTAAGCAATACGATTATTTTTTTGCAATTGTTTTTACAAAATTTATTTGCGTGTAAAATGTTTATTATTCCAACATTTTTGATTATGGTAGAGTTAGGTGAAGAAGCTTAAATTACCATAAATTAACATAACCCCTGAGCTTTGGAGTAAAATTTTTCAGTTGAAAAAAAACATCTTCAACTAAATTTAAAAGTTTACCATTGTTTGAGCCAATTTTTAAAACTTACCCTAAAATAATACAGTATAAATGAAACTAAATATAAATGTTGTAACGTGAAAAGCAAACAAAATTTAATTAACAAACTCCTAATAGCGATATTTTCTCATTTTTTAATTGGCTTTTTAAATTAATATTTTTGGAATTCGGCATTTACTTTTTAAAAAGTGAAAACTTTAATAGTTTTTAGTTTTTTTTAAAATTTTGTATAAAAAAATGAGAACTTTTACTTCCAATGCAAATTCTCTAACAAGATTGCTTACATAATCGTCTGGAAAATTCTTAAAATATCAATCAGTATGTTTATAAAATATTTTAAGGAGTTCACACTATCAAGTGCGTTTCTGAGCTACTTCGTTTATCTGTCTTAAGTCACTAATATGAAGGTGTTTTTAGAACGTCAGAGATAGAACAAAACCCTATACATTATGTACCTAACATTTAGAAAACTTGGATTGATAGGTAATTAATTCATTATTTCGTTGTATTTTAGAAAGTTTAGGTTTTATACTAGTATAAAATTGCTTTCAAAACCTACTTTAGGAATACTTTTTCTCAAAAATCTATCAATACAATATTTGTTGTAAAGTTCTCGCAATCTATATTTATCTTGTATATATACTCACGTTACAATTTAAACAGTGTTTAAATTCAACCATTAAAATTTTGACGAATGGTTCCAACTCCCGCAGAGTATCCACCCACCTTCGCCGCACTCGGTGTTTTTCTAAACTGATAAACGATTATGCAGATGCCACGTGTGTCGTCACAATCAGCTGTTTTTATCTCAGATGTCAAACGTTGTTGATGAAGGGTGGGGTGGGAGGAAACAGTAGGGATTTTTTGTGTGTGTTCTCCATCACTGGCGACACTGGCGGACATGGATTCAACTTGATTGCTTTTACCCACGTGCTTAACAGGTCAATGACTGATACCGTAATGCCATGACCCCTGCTAATGTTATGTGATATTAGTCATACCTGTGCTATTATGGCCAGTGACTTTTGTCGGCTACCGTTTCTTGTACCAATTTATCATTTTATTTTAAAGTTTATTTTTGTATATTTAATTTTACAATTTATGTGTTTGCTCGCGAGCGTAGCAGTGCATTAGAATTGTTTCCCTACTTTAACGTACAATGGCCTATCCTGTGTGTTGAGCTACCGAAGGGTTTGATAAAGTAAAACCTACATGAAAAGAATAAGTTTGATTTTAGATAAAGGGAAGTTTACTTGCTTTCACGAACTATGCACGATGGAATATAACCGACGTGAATAGAATGATTGATTTCAGATGAAGGGAAGTTTCATTTCTGGAGTTGGTACTTGCTTTTACGAACTATGAACGATAGAACATAACAGAAATGAAAAAAGGATTGATTTCAGATGAAGGGAAGTTTCATTTCTGGAGTTGGTACTTGCTTTTACGAACTATGAACGATAGAACATAACAGAAATGAAAAAAGGATTGATTTCAGATGAAGGGAAGTTTCATTTCTGGAGTTGGTACTTGCTTTTACGAACCATGAACGATAGAACATAACAGAAATGAAAAAAAGGATTGATTTCAGATGAAGGGAAGTTTCATTTCTGGAGTTGGTACTTGCTTTTACGAACCATGAACGATAGAACATAACAGAAATGAAAAAAGGATTGATTTCAGATGAAGGGAAGTTTCATTTCTGGAGTTGGTACTTGCTTTTACGAACCATGAACGATAGAACATAACAGAAGTGAAAAAAAGGATTGATTTCAGACGAAGGGAAGTTTTATGTCGGGAGTTGGTACATGCTTTTACGAACAATGCACGGTGGAACATAACCGACGCGAATACAATGATTGATATCAGATGAAGGGAAGTTTCATTTCGGCTGTTGCTATTTGCTAGTTCGTACTATCCCCGAAACCTTTATATACCCTTTAAAGTACTGTGGATGTTAGTGTAAAAATGTGTGAAATAGGAATAGCGGGTTCGGGTTAGAAACAAACTCTCGTTGGAAAAGCAAATCTTTGGCTATCTGCAGCGCAACGCACGTACTATACTAAATGTACTACAGATTTAAAAGTAAAGTAGATGGTTACATCTCGTAATGTTCTCTGAATTTTCTCTTCATGAATTCACTATTATGTATGCAATATTTTTCTCTTCATTAATTTATAGGAGCATATTTTTCATCTAAAATTGTCCTGCTAGCTAGGGCACAAAAACCTGTACAGAGCACAATAGCGTAATTATAAAGGTGCCAGCGAAGTGTACATTAAGGTTGTTTAAATATTTGTATCAAGGGTAATTGTTGTTTAATTATGTTGAATAGGTTTTTATTATTATTTTTAGTAAAAATCAAAATTTCATTTGTTGATAAAAGGTTGAAATATTTGTTGCTAATTAACTAATTAAAATTGTAACTGACAAATGCAAATTGGTCGTTCTGATATTTTCTACGCAGTTGATCAATGGCCGCACTCACCGAGTTGTGCTATGCTGACCGATCGAAAGCTTTGCGGCTCAGCATTTGCCATGAGTGTGGGCAACCCTGCATAGCTGCACAGAGTTAAGGTACGGGGAACCAGTGTTCAGCGAAATATCCTACCAATTTTGATATATTAAAAATAGCTTACGTGGACTAATTAGTTTTCTGATCGAAAGTAGTTTACTAGTTGGTTTGGACTGGTTTTAAAGTTTGTCTTGATTGTGGAGTGGAATCATGAACGAGTTGAGAGAATCATTCAGTTGTAAAGGGCTGGTTTTAAACTTTGTCTTGGTTGTGGAGTGGAATCATGAACGAGTTGAGAGAATCATTCAGTTGTAAAGGGCTGGTTTTAAACTTTGTCTTGATTGTGGAGTAGAATCATGAACGAGTTGAGAGAATCATTCAGTTGTAAAGGGCTGGTTTTAAACTTTGTCTTGGTTGTGGAGTGGAATCATGAACGAGTTGAGAGAATCATTCAGTTGTAAAGGGCTGGTTTTAAACTTTGTCTTGGTTGTGGAGTGGAATTATGAACGAGTTGAGAGAATCATTCAGTTGTAAAGGGCTGGTTTTAAACTTTGTCTTGGTTGTGGAGTGGAATCATGAACGAGTTGAGAGAATCATTCAGTTGTAAAGGGCTGGTTTTAAACTTTGTCTTGATTATGGAGTAGAATCATGAACGAGTTGAGAGAATCATTCAGTTGTAAAGGGCTGGTTTTAAACTTTGTCTTGATTGTGGAGTAGAATCATGAACGAGTTGAGAGAATCATTCAGTTGTAAAGGGCTGGTTTTAAACTTTGTCTTGATTGTGGAGTAGAATCATGAACGAGTTGAGAGAATCATTCAGTTGTAAAGGGCTGGTTTTAAACTTTGTCTTGGTTGTGGAGTGGAATCATGAACGAGTTGAGAGAATCATTCAGTTGTAAAGGGCTGGTTTTAAACTTTGTCTTGATTGTGGAGTAGAATCATGAACGAGTTGAGAGAATCATTCAGTTGTAAAGGGCTGTTTTTAAACTTTGTCTTGATTGTGGAGTAGAATCATGAACGAGTTGAGAGAATCATTCAGTTGTAAAGGGCTGGTTTTAAACTTTGTCTTGATTGTGGAGTAGAATCATGAACGAGTTGAGAGAATCATTCAGTTGTAAAGGGCTGGTTTTAAACTTTGTCTTGATTGTGGAGTAGAATCATGAACGAGTTGAGAGAATCATTCAGTTGTAAAGGGCTGGTTTTAAACTTTGTCTTGATTGTGGAGTAGAATCATGAACGAGTTGAGAGAATCATTCAGTTGTAAAGGGCTGGTTTTAAACTTTGTCTTGATTGTGGAGTAGAATCATGAACGAGTTGAGAGAATCATTCAGTTGTAAAGGGCTGGTTTTAAACTTTGTCTTGATTGTGGAGTAGAATCATGAACGAGTTGAGAGAATCATTCAGTTGTAAAGGGCTGGTTTTAAACTTTGTCTTGATTGTGGAGTAGAATCATGAACGAGTTGAGAGAATCATTCAGTTGTAAAGGGCTGGTTTTAAACTTTGTCTTGATTGTGGAGTAGAATCATGAACGAGTTGAGAGAATCATTCAGTTGTAAAGGGCTGGTTTTAAACTTTGTCTTGGTTGTGGAGTGGAATCATGGACGAGTTGAGAGAATCATTCAGTTGTAAAGGGCTGGTTTTAAACTTTGTCTTGATTGTGGAGTAGAATCATGAACGAGTTGAGAGAATCATTCAGTTGTAAAGGGCTGGTTTTAAACTTTGTCTTGATTGTGGAGTGGAATCATGGACGAGTTGAGAGAATCATTCAGTTGTAAAGGGCTGGTTTTAAACTTTGTCTTGATTGTGGAGTAGAATCATGAACGAGTTGAGAGAATCATTCAGTTGTAAAGGGCTGGTTTTAAACTTTGTCTTGGTTGTGGAGTGGAATTATGAACGAGTTGAGAGAATCATTCAGTTGTAAAGGGCTGGTTTTAAACTTTGTCTTGGTTGTGGAGTGGAATTATGAACGAGTTGAGAGAATCATTCAGTTGTAAAGGGCTGGTTTTAAACTTTGTCTTGGTTGTGGAGTGGAATCATGAACGAGTTGAGAGAATCATTCAGTTGTAAAGGGCTGGTTTTAAACTTTGTCTTGGTTGTGGAGTGGAATTATGAACGAGTTGAGAGAATCATTCAGTTGTAAAAAGAACTATGAATTCAGCAAACCATTAGGATTAAGTCATTTCAGTGTTGTAATTAATACACAAAATAAACAAAGGTGACTAAATAATCAAACATGGTTAAATATGTGTTTACATAGTTCGGTAGTTAAAAATGTTAGTAGATACACAAAGTTAACACGCTTATCCTAACATTACAATTTCCTTTTGTTGAAAATACAGTACTATTTGGAATATGAAGTCATTTCGAAACGCGTCAACAAAAAAGAACAATTGTTGTTAGGAAAGGCAGTAAAATGTACTGGAATATATACATTTATGCCTAACAGAAGTGAAGATGGCAGCATTGAGAATTTTAACATATTTTAAGTTGCTAAAAACGCATTCTAAACCAGAAGAAGCGATCTTCGCAAATTGCAAATACTAAGGTTAGAACTTACGTCCTTTATCGTGATTTAAAAAAAACATATTTTAGAATCTTCTTTTGCAAGTAATTTTATTTAGTAAAAGCTATCTTGACCGTTGTTGCTAGATTGAAATATATGTATATAACTTATAAATGAAGTGATATGTTTTATAAAGCCAAGATTAGTTTTAAGAGTTTCTGTTTTGAGGTTATGTTCGTATTTTTTAAAAATTTTCCCAGTATCATTTGTAACATTTAGATGTTTAAAAGCACATTTAAATGTTTAAAAGCTCACTTGAGTGTGTATTATATATTTTTTTAATAACCTATGTAAGAAAAAGAACAAAAAAAATCAAAAGTGGTAGCTTCCGTATATTTGTAATTCCGTACTAGCCTATAGGAATACCCTCGAATTTCTAGCATTGTTAGGCCTGGATTTAGGGCAGAGCTACGCGGTTCCTTTTGTATTACCTTCTCAAGCTAGTTTAGATGCTATGTTTTATTATTTTTTTTCTAGAATAGCGTTTTAGGTTTCATGTTTCCTTTTCTGTTATATTTTAAGCCATCTTGGCCACCACGAAGGGATTTAGCTGAAAGGGATCGCTTAGGAGTTCAACCGTATTTCCAGGAAAGGGATCGCTTAGGACTTCAACCGTATTTCCAGGAAAGGGATCGCTTAGGAGTTCAACCGTATTTCCAGGAAAGGGATCGCTTAGGACTTCAACAGTATTTCCAGGAAAGGGATCGCTTAGGAGTTCAGCCGTATTTCCAGGAAAGGGATCGCTTAGGACTTCAACCGTATTTCCAGGAAAGGGATCGCTTAGGACTTCAACCGTATTTCCAGGAAAGGGATCGCTTAGGAGTTCAACCGTATTTCCAGGAAAGGGATCGCTTAGGAGTTCAGCCGTATTTCCAGGAAAGGGATCGCTTAGGACTTCAACCGTATTTCCATTAAAGACGTAGTTCGAATTAGCGTTGTCAATTTTTGGAGGGAAACTGTAGCGCTACAAAATCAGACAGGACACAAATTAATATCCTTATTTAAGGACATTATTAAGGACTAGAACAATATGAAATTTACAGAAAGTACAAACATATTAAACGAACAAACACAACACAAATCACACATACTCTATTGATACTATCGAAAACCTGCCATTAAAACCGTCACTGCTTAACCCAACATCTCCAAGCAGAAGACACTGATGAAGATCGCCACGTAGCGATCGAAAACGTTCTGTCTCAGTAAGTTTTAACAAATTTACAAAATTTAATGTTCGGATAGTCATAAACTAGTGTTAAAGTGATTAATTAAGATTCGCCGAACGTAATGGACTACTAAAAAATTAACGAGTTTTAAAAAAAGAATAAACACTAATATTTGGGACTGGCATAACTACTCAGTTATAACAATACTGGCTAACTCTACATAGTTTCCTTAAACCAAGGTTTCTCAAAGTATGGTCGAGAACCCCTTGGGGGTACGCGAAAATGTGCTGGGAGAATGAGGGGTAGGTAATGAAAAATTAAACACTTTTTATTTCTTTCTGTTTCGTACTACGATATGATCAGACGTTAAAAAAAATATTCAAGTGCTATGTTGTTAGATTTATGGATTGGTGTTGGAAAGGAGTACCAAGAACTTTCAAATACTGCTGTAAATATTCTTATTGGGTTTTCAACTACATAACTATGTGAAAGAGGGTTTTCGAGCTTCACATATCTAAAAAATAAGTACAGAAACAAGCTTAATGTTGAGGACTATTTAAGGTTGTAGCCTACTTAACAAAACTTGAGCCATTGAGGAACTATGTAAAATGGAGGAAGCTCATTCTTCAAATTGATTTTTTGTAATGTGCATCAAATATATTTCCTAATATATTGTGTTTTTGATGTACCAAGTGTTTTTAATTGAACCGCCCCCACCCGCCGAACAAGATGTACGCAAAAGTTTTATTTTTATCATGGGTACAGTATTTGTAAAAAATTATAATACAAATATTTGTGGTTAGATTAGGTTTAGTCTATTATTTAAAATGTCCATTTCTCAGACCACTGAATGGCTAAATATCGACTGAGATAGCTTCTTCTTTTTATAAACCCGTGGTTGGCACGCCTGCTTGTATAGCCTATATGTCTAACCCAATTTGACGAGAAAAACAGCTGATTTTTGTTAGTGAGCAGAGATAGAGATATTGTGTAGCCACGGTTGTTGGAAACCGGTTGTTGATAAAACAAAAAAAATGTTGCGCGAGACAACGAAGCGGAATCTTCTTGTGTACGAGTAGTGGATTGGATATTTATCTAAATTTAGAACAAATTTTCACTTATTTTTTCGGTTATCGGTTTTTTTTTTACTGTTTCTAACTTTTTTAATTTGCCGTAAAAAAACTCGTTTTTACACTAACTACAAAAACCCGCTTCCAAATTAGGATGGAAAGAAGATAAAAGCTGGTAATGTTGCTTATCCTGGCACCTGCATCTCGCCCGGTTTCCTGTCCAGTCTCCAGGTGAAGGAAGTAACAGGTGTTAGCCTAGGCCTATTCCAATTCAATTGTATGTTTCTCGCATGTCTTCGGTTGCGTGCGTCTTTGAGCCCGCCGAGTGAACGTTCCGGAGCGTTGTTCTTCGCTTTTATTGTCTAGCTTTTTCTAGATTTATTGCTGTTGTAAAAAGTAGCCTGGTTGTGACTTTTATGTTGCCGGTTTTTTTATACCGAGGGGAAATTTCATTACGCTAATAGTAACGATTGTTGAGTTTTTTTTTGTTTATATTAACATTGCTCGTAGTACTGATGCATATTTTACACCCTAGTTGACACACACAGGACAGCAATTAAGTTAATATGAGATAGGGGTGGTGGGTAGAGGATGGTGGCTCAGTCAATAAGGGTGAATACAGGACACATCCAAGGACATTCCGTCCCCCATGAAAAATGCTGACGTATCCCTCTTTTGAGGATGCTTGCCTGGGTCGTATTTTATAATCTCCAATTATTTCCAGGTTGAAACGTTGCCCAGCTAAGAGAAGGTTGTAGAAAGATCCGTATATGAAATAATTTATTTGAGTTCGTCCCTCGTATCTTAACCTATCCTGTGAGCAAAGTAGTTAATTGTCTTCTGAGTGAAAATACCCACCATTCTAGTTATTATTATTTTTTGGTTGTAGTTTTAAAAGGATCAGCCATTTAAATTATTAGCGCCTATGACGATTGCGAATAGTTACGATTAAGGTATAGTTGGTCACACGTAAGCTGGCGTGTGACCTCGAAAGGCGACTATAGTCGGGGGAAGGTAGAGGAAGCAAAAGACCGTTTCACAGACATTATAATATGAGGTATAATATTTATTTGTGTCGCCGTATGTACGCTATCTATACCGTACCCTACATAGTCTGATACTAATAACAACCAATAGGGCCTAAAAGAATAGGGAAATTTGTATATTGGTAGGGATGTAGGTGGATAATTGGGATCACGTGCAAGAGGGGTTGTACAGACTAGTATCGCCGTTACAGCCCTTTGTATGTGGGAGGGTAGGTGTAAGGATATCCCTTGTCCTGAGAATAGGGGGAAATCATGGCAAGGGTTAGATTGCTTGAAGTATATGTGCTCTAACCAAAGGGGGTTGTCTCTCCGCTAGTCGAACACGAAGTAGACCTGATATTCATAGAGGTTTACCCGATACAACAAGGTTTATAAGAGGTTTAGGCGAAATAAATGTAGGGCAATGAAAGGATGGTACATTGGGTTAGCATAAACCTGCTTGTTGATAGGAACGCTAGTTGCCCTATATCGAAGTCAATAAGTTGAACCGTTATTTCCGTTTAGAAAGGATGGTACATTGGGTTAGCATAAACCTGCTTGTTGATAGGAACGCTACTTGCCCTATATCGAAGTCAAAAAGTTGAACCGTTATGCCCGTTTAGAAAGGATGGTACATTGGGTTAGCATAAACCTGCTTGTTGATAGGAACGCTACTTGCCCTATATCGAAGTCAAAAAGTTGAACCGTTATTCCCGTTTAGAAAAGATGGTACATTGGGTTAGCATAAACCTGCTTGTTGATAGGAACGCTACTTGCCCTATATCGAAGTCAAAAAGTTGAACCGTTATGCCCGTTTAGAAAGGATGGTACATTGGGTTAGCATAAACCTGCATGTTGATAGGAACGCTACTTGCCCTATATCGAAGTCAATAAGTTGAACCGTTATTCCCGTTTAGAAAGGATGGTACATTGTGTTAGCATAAACCTGCTTGTTGATAGGATCTCTACTTGCCCTATATCGAAGTCAAAAAGTTGAACCGTTATGCCCGTTTAGAAAGGATGGTACATTGTGTTAGCATAAACCTGCTTGTTGATAGGAACGCTACTTGCCCTATATCGAAGTCAAAAAGTTGAACCGTTATTCCCGTTTAGAAAGGATGGTACATTGGGTTAGCATAAACCTGCTTGTTGATAGGATCGGTACTTGCCCTATATCGAAGTCAAAAAGTTGAACCGTTATGCCCGTTTAGAAAGGATGGTACATTGGGTTAGCATAAACCTGCTTGTTGATAGGATCTCTACTTGCCCTATATCGAAGTCAATAAGTTGAACCGTTATTCCCGTTTAGAAAGGATGGTACATTGGGTTAGCATAAACCTGCTTGTTGATAGGATCTCTACTTGCTCTATATCGAAGTCAACAAGTTGAACCGTTATTCCCGTTTAGAAAGGATGGTACATTGGGTTAGCATAAACCTGCTTGTTGATAGGATCGCTACTTGCCCTATATCGAAGTCAATAAGTTGAACCGTTATTCCCGTTTAGAAAGGATGGTACATTGGGTTAGCATAAACCTGCTTGTTGATAGGATCTCTACTTGCCCTATATCGAAGTCAAAAAGTTGAACCGTTATTCCCGTTTAGAAAGGATGGTACATTGGGTTAGCATAAACCTGCTTGTTGATAGGATCGCTACTTGCCCTATATCGAAGTCAACAAGTTGAACCGTTATTCCCGTTTAGAAAGGATGGTACATTGGGTTAGCATAAACCTGCTTGTCGATAGGATCTCTACTTGCCCTATATCGAAGTCAAAAAGTTGAACCGTTATGCCCGTTTAGAAAGGATGGTACATTGGGTTAGCATAAACCTGCTTGTTGATAGGAACGCTACTTGCCCTATATCGAAGTCAAAAAGTTGAACCGTTATTCCCGTTTAGAAAAGATGGTACATTGGGTTAGCATAAACCTGCTTGTTGATAGGAACGCTACTTGCCCTATATCGAAGTCAAAAAGTTGAACCGTTATGCCCGTTTAGAAAGGATGGTACATTGGGTTAGCATAAACCTGCTTGTTGATAGGAACGCTACTTGCCCTATATCGAAGTCAATAAGTTGAACCGTTATTCCCGTTTAGAAAGGATGGTACATTGTGTTAGCATAAACCTGCTTGTTGATAGGATCTCTACTTGCCCTATATCGAAGTCAAAAAGTTGAACCGTTATGCCCGTTTAGAAAGGATGGTACATTGTGTTAGCATAAACCTGCTTGTTGATAGGATCTCTACTTGCCCTATATCGAAGTCAATAAGTTGAACCGTTATTCCCGTTTAGAAAGGATGGTACATTGGGTTAGCATAAACCTGCTTGTTGATAGGATCTCTACTTGCTCTATATCGAAGTCAACAAGTTGAACCGTTATTCCCGTTTAGAAAGGATGGTACATTGGGTTAGCATAAACCTGCTTGTTGATAGGATCGCTACTTGCCCTATATCGAAGTCAATAAGTTGAACCGTTATTCCCGTTTAGAAAGGATGGTACATTGGGTTAGCATAAACCTGCTTGTTGATAGGATCTCTACTTGCCCTATATCGAAGTCAAAAAGTTGAACCGTTATTCCCGTTTAGAAAGGATGGTACATTGGGTTAGCATAAACCTGCTTGTTGATAGGATCGCTACTTGCCCTATATCGAAGTCAACAAGTTGAACCGTTATTCCCGTTTAGAAAGGATGGTACATTGGGTTAGCATAAACCTGCTTGTCGATAGGATCTCTACTTGCCCTATATCGAAGTCAAAAAGTTGAACCGTTATTCCCGTTTAGAAAGGATGGTACATTGGGTTAGCATAAACCTGCTTGTTGATAGGATCGCTACTTGCCCTATATCGAAGTTGAACCGTTATTCCCGTTTAGAAAGGATGGTACGTTGGGTTAGCATAAACCTGCTTGTTGATAGGATCGCTACTTGCCCTATATCGAAGTCAACAAGTTGAACCGTTATTCCCGTTTAGAAAGGATGGTACATTGGGTTAGCCTAAACCTGCTTGTTGATAGGATCGCTACTTGCCCTATATCGAAGTCAACAAGTTGAACCGTTATCCCGTTTAGAAAGAATGGTACATTGGGTTAGCATAAACCTGCTTGTTGATAGGATCGCTACTTGCCCTATATCGAAGTTGAACCGTTATCCCGTTTAGAAAGAATGGTACGTTGGGTTAGCATAAACCTGCTTGTTGATAGGATCGCTACTTGCCCTATATCGAAGTCAACAAGTTGAACCGTTATTCCCGTTTAGAAAGGATGGTACATTGGGTTAGCATAAACCTGCTTGTCGATAGGATCTCTACTTGCCCTATATCGAAGTCAAAAAGTTGAACCGTTATTCCCGTTTAGAAAGGATGGTACATTGGGTTAGCATAAACCTGCTTGTTGATAGGATCGCTACTTGCCCTATATCGAAGTTGAACCGTTATTCCCGTTTAGAAAGGATGGTACGTTGGGTTAGCATAAACCTGCTTGTTGATAGGATCGCTACTTGCCCTATATCGAAGTCAACAAGTTGAACCGTTATTCCCGTTTAGAAAGGATGGTACATTGGGTTAGCCTAAACCTGCTTGTTGATAGGATCGCTACTTGCCCTATATCGAAGTCAACAAGTTGAACCGTTATCCCGTTTAGAAAGAATGGTACATTGGGTTAGCATAAACCTGCTTGTTGATAGGATCGCTACTTGCCCTATATCGAAGTTGAACCGTTATCCCGTTTAGAAAGAATGGTAAGTAAGAAGAGGCGGAACTGGGTATGACAAACGAAAGTGCCAAGGGATAGATTGACTGACCTGAGTGGGCATGTCTCCCTACTACCCGGTCGTCACTTGGAGCTACCTGATCTTTAGAGGCCCTACAGAGGTGTAATAGATACACCAAGGATTAGGAAGAAGTGAAGGCAAAATAACTGTAGGGATATGAAAGGATGGTACATTGGGTTGGGAGAAACGTGCTTGTAGAGGATCGCTTTAAAAGTTACTTGCCCTGTCAAAGAGTTGGACCGTTATTCCCATTTAAAAGAATAGATGGAATTGGGTAAGGACAAAAGATAGGACATATTTTGCGCAATGGAGTAAGTTATGACAAACAAGGGTAGAACACTACTAAAAAAAGAAACGCTCAACCTGAGTGCAGAGGGTTGTCTCCTTGCTACCTGATTGTCACTTAAAGTTACCTGACTTTTCACTTGAAGTTACCTAGGGCTATGGAAGGATAGTGGTACATTGGGTTGGGAGGGTGCCTCCAAAGCTACTTGCTCTATATTGGGGTCGATGAGGAGTACCGTTACACCTGTCTACGAAGAATGGCAAGGAAGAAGAGCCGGAATTGGGTAGGACAAAAAGAAGAGCATTGATGCTCTTGTGCGGAGAGCTAGAGAAAGTTATGGGATCGCCAGGGTAGGACGTTAATCGAAGTAGGCATAATCTCGACCGGAGTGGGGAGGATTTTCTTCCCGCTTCTTGGTCGAACACGAAGTAGAGCTGGATCTCTATAGAGGATCAAAACATATCGCTGGTAGGGTAACTTATAGTAGACTTATGGTAAAGCGTGATAAAGAGAGTTCAAGAAAGGTAGGGAAGACGTACTGACTAATCGGCGAAGAAAAAACCAAAACCTCTTGAATACGAATACAGGATCTGGTTAGGAAGGTTTAGAGAGATCGTTTCCTAAACAGACTTATCACGAACAGGTGCTATTACTAAAAACAAAAGCCAAAACCTCTTGAGTAAGTATATATGTACAGAATCTGGTTAGATAGGTTTAGAAAGATCGTTTCCTGTACAGACATATCACGAACAGGTGCTATTACTATAAACAAAATAAAAAAACCTCTAGGAAAGTTTAGAAAGATCGTTTGGTAAACAGACCTATCACGAACAGGTGTTATTACTAAAAACAAAACCTTTTGAGTAAGAATATATGTACAGGATCTGGTTAGGAAGGTTTAGAGAGATCGTTTCCTAAACAGACTTATCACGAACAGGTGCTATTACTAAAAACAAAACCTCCTGAGTAAGAATATATGTACAGGATCTGGTTAAAAAGGTTTAGAGAGATCGTTTCCTAAACAGACTTATCACGAACAGGTGTTATTACTAAAAACAAAACCTCCTGAGTAAGAATATATGTACAGGATCTGGTTAAAAAGGTTTAGAGAGATCGTTTCCTAAACAGACTTATCACGAACAGGTGTTATTACTAAAAACAAAACCTCCTGAGTAAGAATATATGTACAGGATCTGGTTAAAAAGGTTTAGAGAGATCGTTTCCTAAACAGACTTATCACGAACAGGTGTTATTACTAAAAACAAAACCTTTTGAGTAAGAATATATGTACAGGATCTGGTTAAAAAGGTTTAGAGAGATCGTTTGGTAAACAGACTTATCACGAACAGGTGTTATTATTAAAAACAAAACCTCCTAAGTAAGAATATATGTACAGGATCTGGTTAGGAAGGTTTAGAGAGATCGTTTGGTAAACAGACTTATCACGAACAGGTGTTATTATTAAAAACAAAACCTCCTGAGTAAGAATATATGTACAGGATCTGGTTAAAAAGGTTTAGAGAGATCGTTTCCTAAACAGACTTATCACGAACAGGTGTTATTACTAAAAACAAAACCTCCTGAGTAAGAATATATGTACAGGATCTGGTTAAAAAGGTTTAGAGAGATCGTTTCCTTAACAGACTTATCACGAACAGGTGTTATTACTAAAAACAAAACCTCCTGAGTAAGAATATATGTACAGGATCTGGTTAAAAAGGTTTAGAGAGATCGTTTCCTAAACAGACTTATCAGGAACAGGTGTTATTACTAAAAACAAAACCTCCTGAGTAAGAATATATGTACAGGATCTGGTTAAAAAGGTTTAGAGAGATCGTTTGGTAAACAGACTTATCACGAACAGGTGTTATTACTAAAAACAAAACCTTTTGAGTAAGAATATATGTACAGGATCTGATTAGGAAGGTTTAGAGAGATCGTTTCCTAAACAGACTTATCACGAACAGGTGCTATTACTAAAAACAAAAGCCCAAAAGTGGTCACAAACTAGTTAAGGCTTATCGGTCTGAAAATCAAACAAAAAATTCTAAACAGTTGACGTGAAGTGACGTTTAGCTGGTCGTTGAGGGAAAATATTTTACTATTCAAAGCAGGCTGTAAAACCCATCTCAGGTAAATTTCCATAACCTATTGCCCTAAAGCGCAGGGCAATGTTGTTGCGACGTTCAATGCAACATAAATAAAGTACCTGGCTCCACTGACCTAATTGCATAAGCCTACTGGCAACCGGTTGTCCTGCGGCAGATTTATGGGAGGACAGTGTCGCGTTTCATAACATGCAAAACCCGTGTGAGCCTGGACCTCGGCAGCGTTCCGTCACGGCGTAGAAAGTGGGTTGCATGCGTCACTTCGAGACCCTTTAATGGTAGAAGTGAAAATGGATTCGGCCGTGTCGTAAACGTTGCGGTTTTTCGAGTGTGGTAGATTTGCGAAATGTATTTTAATTAATTATAGTTGCCTATAGTCATAGATTGAGGTAGGGTTTTCAACTTTCAGGCGGCTCTGTCCTCCCCTCCTTTTTTAAACGACTGGGGTAAAGCTTCCCCCATCATATGATGTTAATAAGAGTATTTTTGTTGTAATCAGTATAACAGAAGCCAGTTATTAAAGTGTATACATAACATTAAATATAATATTTACTAATATAATCGCATAAATATATAACAGCTTGGCTTAAATCACAAAAACGTGTTATTTATGTGCTTGACATCTTCAGAGGAAATGACTACAAATTTAACTCTGGTTAGAGTTAAAGTTTTAGTCTTGTAGTAATTTCCTCTGAAGATGATTACTTTGCAATCGAGACATAATTGTTGTTTAAGAGGTTTTATTTATTTATAATTAACACTAATCTATGTTTTTATACTTTACACAATATTATTTATCTACTCAGTACTTATTAGCATGAGCAAATAATAATAATACTATTTTATCAAGACAGATATATTTACCGGATTTGTGTATCTGTAAGGAAAAGCAATTTTTACAATTGTGGAATGTATACTTTATTTATTTATTGATATCAATAATAAGAATTAGATACAAATTTGTTTGAGGTAACGTATGACGAGCAAAAAATGTTTATTTATCTAAATATGGAAATGTTTTCCTCTTGTAGAGATGCAGAAAACAATATTTTTGGGAAGTTTATTTAGTTATAAAAGAAAATATACCCTGTGTGAGGTCTGTTTAGCTTGTATTTCTTATTCAGGCTCTAATGTGTTCTCCTAGAGTCTTACAACTGGACAAGTAAAATAGCCCAGAACTATATCAGTGAAAGGCCGAATTCCGGCAGTCTTAACGGATAGTTAGGCTTCTTTCGCGGTGTCCTAGGAAAACATCTGAGCAAAAAGGAACATGACACGAACGTTAGTAATTTTGTTCCTGTTTCAAGCTGCTCATCCAGCGTGTTATCACCTCCCAGGGATGGGAAAGTATTGTTAATTTAGGTGAAAACATCCCCTGCTAGAGGATATATCCCCTACCATGTATTTGCACTTGCGTGTACTACCACTTCTGAAAACATGTTACATCTTTCATAATTTACTTCTTACTCTCTATAAACTCTGAGTATTATAGAAGTTCTGACCGGTGACTGATAAAGGTCCTCCGAAACGAGTCGACTAAAGTTAATATGCAATTGCTAGGCGTGACTGAAAACCGTAACGCGGATTATATTTCAGAAGTTATAGTTTAGAATATGTATTTATAATCAATGGCATCGTCATTTGAGTGCGTTGGAGAAAATATTTCTTTTATTGTTTGTTGGTGTTAGTTTTTATTTATTACTTCTGCTCAAACTAAGATACAATTTGTTTATATAGCTAAAGGCAATACAATTCGAGTTCAAGTACTGTTGCCTTTTCCTTCAATCAAATTATTCTATTAAGTTTTTTCTGTTGTTTGCTGTAATGATCTGTAGATAAAATTATGCTTACGGAAGGAAATGTAATTGATGAAGCGACAACACGTGACCGGCGCGACACCCAAGTCTGGAAAGCACTCCTCTTATTTCCGGCGCGATTGTTGACTCAACACAGTTCCGATTGTTACTCAATTTATCACCGATTTGTTTTGAATCCTCTCTACAAACGTCGTCTGTCGCGTGACATTATTTACTATTACCGGCGTCACTAAACACCTGTGCATGCAGTCAGCTGTCATTGTTAAGTGATTTATGCAGCGCCAAGGTTAGGTAGATTTTGCCCGTTTAATAGGTGGGTTTATATCGATACGTCGCTAATTAGAATGTATCGACTGTGGGAATTATAGATACGTTTGCAGGAGGTTCAGAATAAAGTTAGTCTTTATTACCATTAACTTGCGAGCAATCGTATGTGTATGTAATTTAACGTTTTACGTTTAACGATTATCAGTAAGTTTATTTAGTTATTGCTGTTAACAAAATAACGTATTAAAATACAGTGACAAAACTCTGGTCAGAAAGAAAGACATACAGTAGAGTCCCGAAATTCCGAGTACTGATATTTCCAGCTTCCTTTTAATCCGAGCCCCGCTCGGCTAAGCCGCAGGATTTTAAAAACATTTCCACGTCAGCATTGCTGGTTCATATAAGAACAAAGGGGCTGATTGGACGGATGGAGGATTATTCTTTTTACTCTTTTTAAGAGTTTGTACCCGAAACTGAAAAGTTTTTAAAAGCAAAAAATTTGCCTCGGAAGGCTATTTTACTGTTGGAAAAAGCACCGATGCACCCCAATGTTTCAACTGTGCTCTGATGATGCTCGGGATTTATTTATACCTGCAAATATTATGAGCCTAATCCAGCCGATGGATCAGGGTGTTCTGGAATGTATGGAATAGAAATACACACGCCTAATCCAGCCGATGGATCAGGGTGTTCTGGAATGTATGGAATAGAAATACACACGCCTAATCCACCCGATGGATCAGGGTGTTCTGGAATGTATGGAATAGAAATACACACGCCTAATCCAGCCGATGGATCAGGGTTTTCTGGAATGTATGGAATAGAAATACACACGCCTAATCCAGCCGATGGATCAGGGTGTTCTGGAATGTATGGAATAGAAATACACACGCCTGCTCCAGCCGATGGATCAGGGTGTTCTGGAATGTATGGAATAGAAATACACACGCCTGCTCCAGCCGATGGATCAGGGTGTTCTGGAATGTATGGAATAGAAATACACACGCCTAATCCAGCCGATGGATCAGGGTGTTCTGGAATGTATGGAATAGAAATACACACGCCTAATCCAGCCGATGGATCAGGGTGTTCTGGAATGTATGGAATAGAAATACACACGCCTAATCCACCCGATGGATCAGGGTGTTCTGGAATGTATGGAATAGAAATACACACGCCTAATCCAGCCGATGGATCAGGGTGTTCTGGAATGTATGGAATAGAAATACACACGCCTAATCCACCCGATGGATCAGGGTGTTCTGGAATGTATGGAATAGAAATACACACGCCTAATCCAGCCGATGGATCAGGGTTTTCTGGAATGTATGGAATAGAAATACACACGCCTAATCCAGCCGATGGATCAGGGTGTTCTGGAATGTATGGAATAGAAATACACACGCCTGCTCCAGCCGATGGATCAGGGTGTTCTGGAATGTATGGAATAGAAATACACACGCCTAATCCAGCCGATGGATCAGGGTGTTCTGGAATGTATGGAATAGAAATACACACGCCTAATCCAGCCGATGGATCAGGGTGTTCTGGAATGTATGGAATAGAAATACACACGCCTAATCCAGCCGATGGATCAGGGTGTTCTGGAATGTATGGAATAGAAATACACACGCCTGCTCCAGCCGATGGATCAGGGTGTTCTGGAATGTATGGAATAGAAATACACACGCCTAATCCAGCCGATGGATCAGGGTGTTCTGGAATGTATGGAATAGAAATACACACGCCTAATCCAGCCGATGGATCAGGGTGTTCTGGAATGTATGGAATAGAAATACACACGCCTGCTCCAGCCGATGGATCAGGGTGTTCTGGAATGTATGGAATAGAAATACACACGCCTAATCCACCCGATGGATCAGGGTGTTCTGGAATGTATGGAATAGAAATACACACGCCTAATCCAGCCGATGGATCAGGGTGTTCTGGAATGTATGGAATAGAAATACACACGCCTAATCCAGCCGATGGATCAGGGTGTTCTGGAATGTATGGAATAGAAATACACACGCCTGCTCCAGCCGATGGATCAGGGTGTTCTGGAATGTATGGAATAGAAATACACACGCCTAATCCAGCCGATGGATCAGGGTGTTCTGGAATGTATGGAATAGAAATACACACGCCTAATCCAGCCGATGGATCAGGGTGTTCTGGAATGTATGGAATAGAAATACACACGCCTGCTCCAGCCGATGGATCAGGGTGTTCTGGAATGTATGGAATAAAAATAAACACGCCTAATCCAGCCGATGGATCAGGGTGTTCTGGAATGTATGGAATAAAAATACACACGCCTGCTCCAGCCGATGGATCAGGGTGTTCTGGAATGTATGGAATAAAAATACACACGCCTGCTCCAGCCGATGGATCAGGGTGTTCTGGAATGTATGGAATAGAAATACACACGCCTAATCCAGCCGATGGATCAGGGTGTTCTGGAATGTATGGAATAGAAATACACACGCCTAATCCAGCCGATGGATCAGGGTGTTCTGGAATGTATGGAATAGAAATACACACGCCTAATCCAGCCGATGGATCAGGGTGTTCTGGAATGTATGGAATAGAAATACACACGCCTGCTCCAGCCGATGGATCAGGGTGTTCTGGAATGTATGGAATAAAAATACACACGCCTAATCCAGCCGATGCATCAGGGTGTTCTGGAATGTATGGAATAAAAATACACACGCCTAATCCAGCCGATGGATCAGGGTGTTCTGGAATGTATGGAATAAAAATACACACGCCTAATCCAGCCGATGCATCAGGGTGTTCTGGAATGTATGGAATAAAAATACACACGCCTAATCCAGCCGATGCATCAGGGTGTTCTGGAATGTATGGAATAAAAATACACACGCCTAATCCAGCCGATGCATCAGGGTGTTCTGGAATGTATGGAATAAAAATACACACGCCTAATCCAGCCGATGGATCAGGGTGTTCTGGAATGTATGGAATAAAAATACACACGCCTAATCCAGCCGATGCATCAGGGTGTTCTGGAATGTATGAAATAAAAATACACACGCCTAATCCAGCCGATGGATCAGGGTGTTCTGGAATGTATGGAATAAAAATACACACGCCTAATCCAGCCGATGCATCAGGGTGTTCTGGAATGTATGAAATAAAAATACACACGCCTAATCCAGCCGATGGATCAGGGTGTTCTGGATTGTATGGAATAAAAATACACACGCCTAATCCAGCCGATGGATCAGGGTGTTCTGGAATGTATGGAATAAAAATACACACGCCTAATCCAGCCGATGGATCAGGGTGTTCTGGAATGTATGGAATAAAAATACACACGCCTAATCCAGCCGATGGATCAGGGTGTTCTGGAATGTATGGCATAAAAATACACACGCCTAATCCAGCCGATGCATCAGGGTGTTCTGGAATGTATGGAATAAAAATACACACGCCTAATCCAGCCGATGGATCAGGGTGTTCTGGAATGTATGGCATAAAAATACACACGCCTAATCCAGCCGATGCATCAGGGTGTTCTGGAATGTATGGAATAAAAATACACACGCCTAATCCAGCCGATGGATCAGGGTGTTCTGGAATGTATGGCATAAAAATACACACGCCTAATCCAGCCGATGCATCAGGGTGTTCTGGAATGTATGGAATAAAAATACACACGCCTAATCCAGCCGATGGATCAGGGTGTTCTGGAATGTATGGAATAAAAATACACGTTACCTTTTACAATCTCTATTGGGCGCGATTGAAAGGGAAGACACCAAAATAGGTTACTCAAAAAAAATAAATACTGTTAATTGAGTTGTGTACTGGATAGCGGAATCATGGAGCTAAATAAAAGAAGATGCATCTAGTATTAGGGTTCATTAGGACTCCTTTTTTTCTAAAAGTACGGTGACGTATTTCCTGTAATCCGAGGGGTTCCCAGTCCCATCTACCTCGAATTATCGAGAACTCAGTGTATTCTATTTTTAAACACACTGTAATCGTGTGTATCGATTACACGTCCCTCTAAGAGTTGCTTAAAGTCCTACATTTTCCAACCACTTCTACCTCTATTGCAAATAACCTGATCTGATAACGCAGATTTGCATAAAGGCATACTTTATCAGTGTTATTCGTCGTATACTTGAATTTATCGGATACAAATGACAGTATACAAGGAGAATATAATTTGAATTAAGTTAGGGGTGTATAACCTCCCTTTAGCGTCAAGCTTTCTCTAATGCTAGTTTCTGTAGCGAATCGAAAGTTAAACCTTGTTGTAAACTTGTATAGCGTGTAGGATTCGTGTTCTGCCATTAGTAGGCCTAAACCTGTAATGTTTGAAATATTGAGATTTTAATAACCTGTTAAGTACGTCGCCTAAACTTCTACGCGCGCGCCTAGATGACGATTTCCTTGTTAAATATTTATTTATCAATGTATTTATTTCATATATGCAAAATATTCTTGTATATGAAACATATACATTGATATATTGCAATATAAACACTCTAGTAACAAGGATGTTGCTGTGAGTATAGAGCTTCTCGCCAACCTTTATTGCTGGCATTATCAAGGACTAATATAATTACAACATGTCTTCTTCACTCAACATATCCGTATTAAGAAGATATTTTCAATGAGTTTAAAGTCATATAAGGTGGCGAAAAGCTTTATACTGTCGGTAAGCAACGTTTTTCTTGGAAATTGTTTATATTACAAAAAAATATAACAAGAAACATTATAAATATTATGGGAACAATATTTAAACGGTTAGCAATAACATAAAAAGGGGGACAATGACGTTGCATCTACAGTTTTACAAACGCCTATTCATTAGTAACCGAGAATTTTAATTTTATCCAGTACTAACTTCGATTGACCAAATAAATTTTATGCTATCGAAATGTAAGTGCTCATGATCTTTAGAGTAGAGTTCATAATTATTTCACAGATTTTTATAGCTGCATTTAAAAATGTAGTTTATATATAGTGACACAAAACGAATTTTCAAATTGGAAAAAGTGTTTGATTACTGTTTTTTGTTTTGTTGAAGTTTATCTTGTCTCTCAGGAATAGTTTTGGGATAGAAGTGATGAAACATACTTCTATTAACATTGTTTGTTCGTTAAATTATTTTAATGTTATGTGCCCATTCATAAGTTCATGATTTATGTGAACAAGTACATATATTATTCATTATGAATTTATTTTTAATTAATAATATGTGTGTGTGTGTGTGTGCGTGTGTGTGTGTGTGTGTGTGTGTGTGTGTGTGTGTGTGTGTGTGTGTGTGTGTGTGTGTGTGTGAATGAGAGGGGGATAAGCTGATTCGTGGGAAGAGGTATGACCAGATTTAAGAAAGTCGTGATAAAACTTGTATCAAGCACAAATATGCTAAAATTGGCAAACAATTTAGAATTTTTGACTAAACTTATTTAGAGATTTTTCCCTAAAGAAGGGCTTTTAGGAGTTAACGACACTAAACGTATTATAAAGTTCCTTTTAAATCCTTTATAGAATAGAAAATAATAATTTAGAATTATAAAATTGACCTTTAAAAATATCACATCGTAACCCCACCCTTAATTACAGACTATAAACAACCAAGAGGTCAGTTACGGTCCCAATGGGATACATCCCAAGCCAACAAACAGTGGTCCTAATTAAACTAGGATAGTAACTGCTACTATAGGCAGGTGTGCCCTACCAATGTAAGAATAGATCCAAGTGTTTTAGTGTAAACTAGTAATAATATAATTTTAAAAATACTTAACTAAGTAAATACGTAATTGCTTACTTGCTGACGCGTTTCAAAACATTCGTTCCTTTTACGAAGTTAACCCTCTACTCGTAGTAAGTAAGCAATTACGTATTCACTTAGTTAAGTATTTTTAAAATTAATATAATCAGTGAATTCAAGATGATTACATCAAGCAAATTATTTAGTAATAATCGTTTGGTTTTGTAAAAATGTACTTAGTTTGGAAAAAAAATTAAAAGCTGTTATTGAAGTTTTATCAGTATTTTTTTAAAAATTGTTTTGAATTTTTTAGTTTTGTAAAATATAGATACTATGTAATAAAGAGACGCGGGTTATGTATCTATATGTGTGTAGATTTGCGAAGGTCGAGAGTTTACAGGAGTCAAACAGTTTAAGGAATGTTTGCTGTTATAACATCGTGATACAATTGCGGCCATTCCTTTGAATAAATTAATTAAATCATCAGTCAGCTGATTTTTTTAGTAAACAGATGTTTTTCTTCTCGCATGATTTATATCAACAGCTGTTTTCCCCATTAATTATTTTGTAGGTTATGTTTGTATCACATAGAAGGTTTTTACAGGATTACTAATGTTCTGTTTGTAAGAGAAAAATCACTGCTTTTATCTTGAAAGAAATAAACATCTCCAAAGGGCTATCTTGCTTTTGGCTCAAAATCAACCGTTTCCCCTCCCTTTCCGTGCAGTTTATTCTGAGCTCGCAACCTGGCAATGGGAAACGTCTCGTAAACGTTACCGAGGAGGTGTTAAAAAATTGTCAGGTAAAGTGAAATGTTAATGCTTTGTGTATAAAAGCAAACACAGTAAAAACTGTATTAAAAGTAAATTAACAATTTTAATCTTGAAAAAATGAGATATAACTACACAAGCAAGGTAAATATTGTGTTTGAATATTACAAGGGTCTGGGGTTCAAACCCAGAGGTGTAAAAATAATTTATATAAATATAGAAATAATGTTGAAAAGAAATAAGAGGCGTTCGGTTCATGTAAACTCGTCTGCTGCTACGTGGCCACAAAAACCTTGTTTTCAAAATCAGGGGATCATATTGTCCTCTTATTGACACTCCCTCATTCTTTCTACTCTTTTATTTATTCTTCTCACAATGGAATGTAGGTCTTTCCACTTCTTTATGAACTCAATAGACAGTAAGTTTAATTCAGATGCGTAACCTTAGAAAATCCCTTGGGGGGGGGGGTTCATGTCCCTACGTACATCCAACTTACATTTACGATATTTTTCCCTCATTTGGTACACGATAGTAGTCATAATAGATGACGCCGTCCGTCCGTCCCTTAAAACAAAATTTCCACCGCCGCCGCTTACGAGAGCACTTTTGAAACCGGCGATCGTCGTCATCAAGTTACAAAAAAGTACAAAGTTATCATTCCAGTTCTCAAAATAATTTTGAAAACCTTTAATGACACAATAAAATTGGCCAGAGATATCCGAGCGACATTGACGTATCGGTAGTTCACAATCATTTTGAATAATAAAACTCCGTCATCGTCCCCCAGCTTGTTATTTATCGTTAGTCCAATAGGAGTTCGACTCTCCCCTACCCCTCAAGCCAAATTGTACGTATCATTTCCTTATTCCGGCGGATAAATTGCGCCTGCAAGCGCCACGGGTTTACTTAACGTCGTGAAATGTTTAATGCATGGGCCAAATTGTAGGGCGTAGGGAGCGCGGCATTCCGTCACGACAGGGTGGCTTGGCCGGAGGAATGTTTTACCTGTTCCCGCCGAGTCTTGCGTGTAAATAACTTTTAGGTAAATTTATTTTTCTACAGTTTATGGATGTATAAAGATTCTGTCGGCGTGGAAGTGTTGACTATTTTTGTGTTACGTCCGGGAGAAATGTAACGTATTTGCGTTGTAGGATGGTCCCTGAGTAGTTATTTTTTTTACTGCATTTTTTTGTTGTTTCGCCCTTTTTTTATTTTTGTTTTAATGTTATTTTCGTTGGACCTCGAGTGTTAACATCCAGTCCAGCTACCTTAGTGGTTTCTCCAGTTTATCGTTCCTTACGCATCTTGGCTCTGTGCCAGTATTTGTTTATTTCTCTGTTCGTCCATAATTTTGAGACAAAGAATGTGAATGAAATTTCTTTTATATAAGTTTTATAAGGTTGTCAATGAACATTACTACTTTTGCAGGACGTATTTTTATAGAAAATCAAATTAAATACAAAGAAATAACACGGTTCTAAAAGTGTACTTTGAATTTGTATTTCATAAACAAATTTTCGTTTATTAGAATTGAAAGCTTTTTAAGAACGAAATTCTTAAAATAACCATCTTCATTTCTGTTATTCTGTTATGTTATGGGAATATTGGTATTGGAACGTACGTTCTTCTGCCTTTCTTAGCATTAAATCTCCTTCTTTAACACGTTTCGGAATTACTCCATTATCAATATCTCAAATTTCCAACAAAGCTAGGCTTTGATTTTCCTTGAAAAAGTGGAATTACGAAATTTTTTTGTAAAAGGAGAATAAAATCTCAATTTTTAGCCGATAAAAGACTAAGAAGAAACTATAACCCCCCAAAACTTCACTCACTGTTGTCATATAACTATTTAAAGATTTTTTCACACATATATTCCACCTATCATCATTTTACTCATGTTTGTCTGCATTTATTTTTATGGATCTGTTCTTGGTAAATGTAATATATTTGTGTCGAGAGTATGCCATACATCATTCTCTCCTTCGCGTCGAGAGTATGCCATACATCTTTCTCTCCTTCGCGTCGAGAGTATGCCATACATCTTTCTCTCCTTCGCGTCGAGAGTATGCCATACATCATTCTCTCCTTCGCGTCGAGAGTATGCCATACATCATTCTCTCCTTCGCGTCGAGAGTATGCCATACATCATTCTCTCCTTCGCGTCGAGAGTATGCCATACATCTTTCTCTCCTTCGCGTCGAGAGTATGCCATACATCTTTCTCTCCTTCGCGTCGAGAGTATGCCATACATCATTCTCTCCTTCGCGTCGAGAGTATGCCATACATCATTCTCTCCTTCGCGTCGAGAGTATGCCATACATCATTCTCTCCTTCGCGTCGAGAGTATGCCATACATCTTTCTCTCCTTCGCGTCGAGAGTATGCCATACATCTTTCTCTCCTTCGCGTCGAGAGTATGCCATACATCTTTCTCTCCTTCGCGTCGAGAGTATGCCATACATCATTCTCTCCTTCGCGTCGAGAGTATGCCATACATCATTCTCTCCTTCGCGTCGAGAGTATGCCATACATCTTTCTCTCCTTCGCGTCGAGAGTATGCCATACATCATTCTCTCCTTCGCGTCGAGAGTATGCCATACATCATTCTCTCCTTCGCGTCGAGAGTATGCCATACATCATTCTCTCCTTCGCGTCGAGAGTATGCCATACATCTTTCTCTCCTTCGCGTCGAGAGTATGCCATACATCTTTCTCTCCTTCGCGTCGAGAGTATGCCATACATCTTTCTCTCCTTCGCGTCGAGAGTATGCCATACATCATTCTCTCCTTCGCAAAAGGAAGTTGCTGCACATTTTGAGTATTTTATTCGCATTTATAAACTGCTTTCAATTTGGTTCATCTCGTTTTAAAAGAATACTTACCATAAATTATAATTTTTGAACTTCCCAGACAGTTTAAAATTAACACTTTAGTTTGTAACTGGCTATTTTACCCCTCGTTTAGCTCCTGTAGATTAGGGATAGTTGATATTTTCTGAAATACCTGTTCCAATGACAATGGATCGATTGGAAGTTGTCTCTGTTGTTTGGGTAAAAAGTCGCAGTTGCTGGATGAAACGTTACTATTTTACCGCGGCTGTGATGGGTTGATTTGTCACCGTCACTGGCTCTGCTTTCACCGTTCAGCTCACGGCGCTGATCATCGTGCAGTGTCGTTGTCTGAAGGGGAGATAGACATCCCTACTGTAGATGTACATTGCGCTAAAATGTAATTTTTTATTAATATTGTAATTTACCACAAATAACTGTATTCTTGAATATACAGAACGCTCCAAAAAGAGTGTCGGGATTTATATCGAGCGAGACTGAAAGACTGTTCAAGATAATTAAACGATTTAAACATCAATCTGAAGTTGCAAAAAATAAGTTTTGTTCACCTTGCTTGCCAGTTTCATGCTCATTGAGATTGATGGATATCGCGTTTTTCTTAAAAGTGCTGTTCTCAGGCGAAGCTACGTTGCACACAAATGTGTTTTTAATTATCACAGTTGTAGGATATGAAGTTCAGAACAACCTAACGTAGTGCAGAAACCTGTGCTCGATTCGAAAAAAGTGAACATGTGGTGTGGGTTAATGTATGACCAAGTGTAGGCCCTTTCTTCTTCGCCGAAAAAACAATTAATGGCATAATTGATATGCTAGAACAACTATTGTTTTCTAATAAGGTATTAGAACTGTGTTCTAGTCTTTTCTCTTTAATTTGGCATTTAAATCACTTGGTTATCTTGAGCAGTCTTTCAGTAACTCTCGATTAAAATCCTTTTTTTTAACACTATTATGTATTCCTGCAGTTATGTTTTATACCGACATAACTGCATCCATAAAATACACCATCAACACTGCTCCTTTACTTTGACGTTGCATTAAAATCGCCCACAGCTTGATTTGTAAAATTATATTTTTTGTTACTAAATACGCACTTAAAATTAATTAAAATAGTATGAAAATTAAAGTAAAGAGAACACTATATTCGAGTTTTATTATACAAGAATAATTACCATTATTTAGAAGGATATAACAGAGAAAATACACCGTCATAACTGCGTCCATAAAATACACCATCATAACTGCTCTCTTACTTTGACGTTGCATTAAAATTACCCATACCTCGATTTGTACAATTGTATTTCTTGTTACTTAAATACGCACTATTTATTAATTAAAATAGTATGAAAATTAAAGTAAAGAGAACACTATATTCGAGTTTTATTATACAAGAATAATTACCATTATCTAGAAGGATATAACAGAGAAAGTACACCGTCATAAGTGCGTCCATAAAACACACCATCATAACTGCTCTCTTACTTTGACGTTGCATTAAAATTACCCATACTTCGATTTGTACAATTGTATTTTTTGTTACTTAAATACGCACTATTTATTAATTAAAATAATGTTATAATTAAAGTAATGGAATTTTCATACCCGAGTTTTACAATAGAAAAATAACTAAAAATATCTAGAAGGAAATAACAGAGAACATTAAAACAGCCACCCATAACATCCCCGGAACGAAACAATAGCACTGTTTTTAACCTTCTAGCGAGACCCTGGCACTTGTCTTTTTTTCCATTGTATTGAATAAAATGCATACCGGAAGAACGAACGGGGCCGGTAGCTTGTCGCCAGCTGTTGAGATCAGCTGATGCCCACGTGCGGTGCATCACAAGTAGTGGCGCACTGTTTGTCCCCGGCTAATTATTGGAGAACACTGTTTACCTCCTCCACTAATTGTTTGTGTTCCGTACCGTCTGTGATCCATCCTACTGTTCTGTAATTCGATTTACAGCACAGTAATTCCTATCAAAGGCTTCTGTTGGCGTGCTTTAGTGACATTGAACCTGGATTTAGAAATACAGCTACAGCATTACTTTGATTTATTGTCTGTCATTAAAACATAATAAACTATGCAGTATGATTCTTGAAGAGGGATTTATAAAATATTTGTTTATGTAAAAAAATTGAATGTAAATGAGATCCGCATTATAGAAGTAAGATATGTCTAAAACGCATATTTCTGGTTAAGGTTTTATTTATTTAAATGAAAATAACGTTACAGTTGCTTCAATATTAGTAGTATGAAATAATTAATTTTTTTAAAAAACCTTTGTATTAGCTTTTTGTATGTTTTTTTTTGTTTCAAGCATTCTCTTGTCATTTTTTTCGAAATACACACTAACCCATTCTTCTATTTATAGAAACCTATAATTTTTTATAATTTTTTCTATAATTTTTTTTCCTTATATTATGTAGGTTTCAATTTTCCATTCATCTATAGTTTTCTGTTATTCCTATATCCCAGGGATTCTCAATCTTTTTCAAACACAGAAAAACCACAGGGTTTACTATTTAGATATACAGTATTAAGTTTAAAACCCCTCTTAAGCAATTAGAATCTTTACAGCAGTATTTGAAAGTTCTTGGTACTCCTTTCCATCACCGATCCACAAATCTAACAACATATTTTTTTAAAATACATTTGTTTATCGTCGGATCACATCGTATCACGAAATAGAGAAAAGTAAAAATTGTTTAATTTTTCATCTAAGAGTCATTCAACTTGAGACACTGGCTGTTTAGAATTCTTTTGCAAAATGCTTGAACGTACTAGGCTCGTTCTCTTAGCAATTGATATTTTAAAGCTTCACTAACTGCATATCCTACTAAATGTCTTGCGCTTAGTTGGACGTTTCGAGCAGTTCTTTATTTCTTTACGTAAGACTTTAAAAAGATTTTAACGATGTGTGCCTGGCTTAACAACGTATACATTTATTTCCTTCTAGGATTCCTTGCCTTAAGTCATATATTTTACACTGAATATATTAATACTACGTGGTAGAACATTGGTAATATTGGAACATAAAATATCTGCCGTAGAAATAAGATTGTTACAAAACTGTGACCCAAGGACGTAGGAGTATTAAAAGAAATATCTGCAATGAAAAGTGTGTTAAGTGTACTCTGTAAAATTACGATTGTTAAATATATATATATATATATATATATATATATATATATATATATATATATATATATGCTGTAGAAGTACTTTTGTTATATACTATAAACTATTTCCCCTATTGAAGTAGTCGGACTGTTGTTAAATACAATATTGGTCGTCGAAATATAATTGCATAAAGAATTCTCCATAGTTGAATAGAACATTCGTCGTAGAAGTATGATCGCCGTATAAACTGACCCCGTTGAAGTACTGTAGTATTGTTAAATATAATATTGGTCGTCGAAATATAATTGCATAAAGTATTCTCCATAGTTGAATAGAACATTCGTCGTAGAAGTATGATCGTCGTATAAACTGACCCCGTTGAAGTAGTATTGTTAAATATAATATTGGACCTTTAATTGCTGTCCAAATTATTCCCAATTGTAATATTGTTAAATAGGATATTTGTCGTCGATATTTGATTGTTGTATAAATTATTCCCCATTGTAGTGGTATTGCTTAATGTAATATTCGTCGTCGACGTGATTGTTGTATAAACTATTCCCAATTGTTATAATATTGTTGAATAGAATATTTGTCGTCGAATTAGGACGAATAAACTATCCCCCACTGTTGAATACAATATTCGTCGTCGGAAGTATGATTGTTGTATAAACTATTTCCCATTGTTGTCGTATTGTTAAATAGATTATATGTTGTCGAATAACGTTTGTTATATATTGTATTTTCTATTGCAGATTAATGTTAGAAAAAATGCCTACTGTGTGAGAACGATTGTTAATTAAAGTGTAGCCCACGGAATTGCAATTGTTACATATTTGCCATAGAATTATTAATCTCCCATAAACTTTTGTAAAATAATAATATTCTCATAGATATAGGCTACTTGTATAAAATATCTACTGTAAAATTACGAATCGTATTTAAAATTATTTATTCATTTTTGTTTTACTTAAGAGTTTGTTTAATAAAATGTATGTATTTATTAAAATTAAAATGTTAAATTCCTTGAAAACGAAAAAGACTGTCAGATAAAATCCTGTCTTAGAAGTAGGGCGATTAAATAGAATACGTATCCACGAGAAACCATAATTGATTGGATTAGAATTTTCGAATTTTTCCGTTTAGGGTGGTTATTCCGTGTGCGTACGTTGCTTCCGTATTTTGAAGTTTCCCAGATCGTTATTCACTGCCATGCCCGATGGTTCCATCTAATTACCCACATGCTCACCCAACCACTAAATGTCAGTACGGCTTTGCCATATATAGCAATAGTGATGAATAAAACGTATTTCTATAGGAAATATTCTAACAATGGAAGTATTTCGGTCGTTAAACCTATTCACGTTCTAGTATAAACACTAAAACCTAAATCGCTTTCAGAGTCTTTTTATTTCTGAGTACAGTAAGTTAAGAGAATTAGTATAAATTTGCAATGTGGACCGCCTGTGGGACCGGCCGAGACAAATTAATACTTAATTTAAAGAACTTAATTAATAGAGGCGATAATAAGTAAATTCTAATTAATATGTTGGAAATGCACAATGCCCACCACCTGAGAAAAAAGTTTAAAATTGTTCAAAGACATATCCTAAAGCTACATTTATAACTATAATTTTTGTTATTTCCACGGAAGGTTAATTTTATATACCTATATTGAAAAATACTCATGGGGTATCCAATTAGGATAGATTTGGTTGTAATTTTATACGTTCAATCAAACAAATGAACACATGTAAGGCTAAAATAGAGATCACGTGACATCAGCTGGCAAAAGGTATTACGGAAATAGACATGTCTAACTAGGTAATCTATAAAATTACAACAAAATCTATCCAGGCTGGACACTTTATAGGTATAGGCTATTTAAATTTACGTATACGTAGTACGGCGCGCCGTTGATACTTACTACTACTCTGCACTGAATTCTTTACCCAACTTTAATTTGATAAAAACAACCTTCCGTGTAGAAAGATTCTTATGATACTAGGACATGTTTTTGAATAATTGTATACTATTTTCTCAGGTAATGGGCAATGTGCCATTTCAACCATTAATATCAATGTTATTTCGCCTACAATATATGTTATATATATAAATTAACACCTATAGTTATAATTTAATATATTTAATTAATACTTCGTTAAATACGTCTGAAATTAAGATAATATTTCAATTAAATTCTCTAAATAAAATTTGTATTCCGCAAATTTATCAATATTAATGGTTAAAATGGACATTGCACACCACCTGAGGAAAAAGTATTTAAAATACCCTCTCGTTGGTGAAGCATTTGTATCACTCCGCGCTCATTCACAACTTCTACATCCGCGCTGAATTTTGTTATCCTACTTTATATTGAAAAAAACTTTCTTAGGTCAATAAAAAAAAATCTTGTGAATATCGTCCTATTTGGTGGTGTTAAACAATTTCCCAAAATATTGTAGGTGGGCGAGCTTCAGCATTTTTACCCTCTCGTTTATTGTTTTGATGTTTAAAAGTATTTTTCATATTTGTTATAATCATGAATGTTTATGTTATCTGGGATTATCAAAATGTATGGGGTTACAAAGGTAGCTATTCTGTATCTCTAGGAAAAAATATTCTATACTTTTTGGTTCGTTTTAATTATTATTCGTTTTTTTATTATTATTTGTTACTAGATCAGGGAATGGCAACCTCTGGATATCTGTGGGTCACGTGTTTAGCCCAGTATGGCTGTGTGATATACAAAAACGCGCTTGTATGTTTTACGATTTTTAAAAATTGCTCTTTAAATTTTATTCAACGCCCAATACTTTGCGCAAATTAGGCAAGTACTCCCGCGAATTCGCGAACTATTCCCAATAATTTGTCTGTCGTTATTTTATACCGCGAATTATGGCAGTTGTTTATATTATAATGCTGATTAAGTTATAATATTTATTTCCTTATTAATATCTTAATTAATTATAATAATGCGTATGCTTATGACTTACGTGTTTATGTAGTTCGATCTGCTGCCATCATTTGCACTGAATAATGCAGGGTTCTCTTTCCCGATGGCTCCAGCTTCATTTGCACCCAACCATATTCAGCGCACGATCTGTAACCACAATTTTTAATTTGGCCCAGTCTAATTCAGGTCTTTTACAGTATCACATTTTCTAAGACAAATTGCCGAACTGTTTGTGCCTTCTAAACCACGAAGGGATGCTAACGCCGAACTGCTTGTGCCTTCTAAACCACGAAGAGATGCCAACGCCGAACTGTTTGTGCCTTCTAAACCACGAAGAGATGCCAACGCCGAACTCTGTGCCTTCTAAACCACGAAGGGATGCCAACGCCGAACTCTTTGTGCCTTCTAAACCACGAAGAGATGCCAACGCCGAACTCTTTGTGCCTTCTAAACCACGAAGAGATGCCAACGCCGAACTCCTTGTGCCTTCTAAACCACGAAGGGATGCCAACGCCGAACTCTTTGTGCCTTCTAAACCACGAAGGGATGCCAACGCCGAACTATTTGTGCCTTCTAAACCACGAAGGGATGCCAACGCCGAACTCTTTGTGCCTTCTAAACCACGAAGGGATGCCAACGCCGAACTCTTTGTGCCTTCTAAACCACGAAGGGATGCCAACGCCGAACTCTTTGTGCCTTCTAAACCACGAAGGGATGCCAACGCCGAACTCTTTGTGCCTTCTAAACCACGAAGGGATGCCAACGCCGAACTCTTTGTGCCTTCTAAACCACGAAGGGATGCCAACGCCGAACTATTTGTGCCTTCTAAACCACGAAGGGATGCCAACGCCGAACTCTTTGTGCCTTCTAAACCACGAAGGGATGCCAACGCCGAACTCTTTGTGCCTTCTAAACCACGAAGGGATGCCAACGCCGAACTCTTTGTGCCTTCTAAACCACGAAGGGATGCCAACGCCGAACTCTTTGTGCCTTCTAAACCACGAAGGGATGCCAACGCCGAACTGTTTGTGCCTTCTAAACCACGAAGGGATGACAACGCCGAACTATTTGTGCCTTCTAAACCACGAAGGGATGCCAACGCCGAACTCTTTGTGCCTTCTAAACCACGAAGGGATGCCAACGCCGAACTGTTTGTGCCTTCTAAACCACGAAGGGATGACAACGCCGAACTATTTGTGCCTTCTAAACCACGAAGGGATGACGTTACTGTCATTAGTCGAATAGAAATGAGAATCTGAGCCATGGCGTAAGAGTAAGATACAAAATCGTTCGCGGAGGTTTCTTCTCGTCACAGTCTTGCAGGCATTATCATCGGTTGCCAACTCGCTCGAAGATATTTCTGCAACAACAGGCAACACACAAGTTTATAAAACACCGTCACTGTACGTCTTATCCCCTTTGGCTAATATATCGGTAAACACGGTAACTAACTCGCGCGGTTTTGGGTTTGTACGTGATTTTTTTTTAATATTCCATTTTGAGGTAAAATTCTTCTTCAATAACGCTACTTTAGCCTCACAAGCTTCACCCGCCGGAAGAGTAAACTTTTCTGCATGCAGACTATCATAATGCCTCTTTAAATTAAATATTTTTCATTAAAAAAAATTCGTTGAATGCCCACTAATCATTAAAAAATACAATTTATAAAATATCTCAAAATTACTAACTACAATTACAAACTAAGCATCTCATCGCATAAAAGGCCACTACTAAAACGGACGAAACGCGCGTCACAGAGTCACACCAGTTCACTGCTTCACTGTCGACAATACACTGGTCCACATATGAATAAACCTTACTAATAGCTGATGAGGATTATGGAGGGAACAAGAAATGGGCTTGTGTCGCCAGGAAGTCCAGCCAATTCTTATCTCATGTCTCGCAAAAGGACAAGTCAGCACTGATCGCTTGCCTAGGACGATATTTACCCACGTAGTGTGGACACGTACCGTGCACTTGACCACATCTGTAAACATGTTACATTTTTAAAACATCAGCAGTTTCTGAATCACATATGTTTACACATATTTCAAGAATGTTTATTTCATACCAAAGCTAATCTGATATAGACCACTTCATGCAAGTCAATGTTTTGACAATGGAAAGTATTTATGCTGGCCCTATACCCACCTCCCCTGGCTGGCCTTCTGCGATCTCTCAAGGACATGTACACTGTCATTTGTATAATGTCCAACACTCATTTTCCTTCTACTACCAGAGAGTCGTTCTTAGCTATTTGTCATTTGTATAATGTCCAACACTAATGTTTCTTTTACTAGCAGAGAGTCTTTCTTAGCTATTTGTCATTTGTATAATGTCCAACACTAATGTTTCTTTTACTAGCAGAGAGTCTTTCTTAGCTATTTGTCATTTGTATAATGTCCAACACTAATGTTTCTTTTACTAGCAGAGAGTCTTTCTTAGCTATTTGTCATTTGTATAATGTCCAACACTAATGTTACTTCTACTACCAGAGAGTCGTTCTTAGCTATTTGTCATTTGTATAATGTCCAACACTAATGTTTCTTTTACTAGCAGAGAGTCTTTCTTAGCTATTTGTCATTTGTAATTTGTAAGCAGTAAATAAATTTTTAAATGTGAACTTTACAAGTTGTTTTCGTAATGTTTTAAGGTGATAACGCTCGTATTGCCACATTACAGTAATCTTTCCATTCCTATAGGGTTTTCCAAACCAGCTTTTGAATTGTATCCCTAAATTCCCATTTACGCGTACAACTTTGCAGAGAAACATTCAAACCGCCCGTCGTGTTCCTGCATAACTAATGAACCGTACGTGTCAGGCGTACGTGTCGAAGTTGTATAAACTTCGACACTTTGCGACACGATTGCCACCATGTGAGAAAACAGCTGATTGCCGGTAACGGGGTCAAGTGGAGAACGATTCCCCCTCCCGTCTCGCTCAGCTTCCCCTTCACTCTGTACCTTTTCAATTTATAAACGAGACAACCTAAACAAATATCAGCCTAGTTTCAGCAGGAATGTAAGGCGGCCTTGGATCGGCCTTGGCGATGCATTTGTGTCTTGCGGGCCGTATGTTCCGGGTGTAAGATGACGGATCAAGAGTTCTTATGGTCCGGGTGTAATCTGATGATCAAGAGTTCTTATGATCCGGGGTGTAATCTGACGGATCAAGAGTTCTTATGGTCCGGGTGTAATCTGTTGTATCAAGAGTTCTTATGGTCCGGGTGTAATCTGTTGGATCAAGAGTTCTTATGGTCCGGGTGTAATCTGACGGATCAAGAGTTCTTATGGTCCGGGTGTAATCTGTTGGATCAAGAGTTCTTATGATCCGGGGTGTAATCTGTTGGATCAAGAGTTCTTATGGTCCGGGTGTAATCTGTTGTATCAAGAGTTCTTATGGTCCGGGGTGTAATCTGTTGGATCAAGAGTTCTTATGGTCCGGGTGTAATCTGTTGGATCAAGAGTTCTTATGGTCCGGGTGTAATCTGTTGGATCAAGAGTTCTTATGGTCCGGGTGTAATCTGTTGGATCAAGAGTTCTTATGGTCCGGGTGTAATCTGTTGGATCAAGAGTTCTTATGATCCGGGGTGTAATCTGTTGGATCAAGAGTTCTTATGGTCCGGGTGTAATCTGTTGGATCAAGAGTTCTTATGGTCCGGGTGTAATCTGTTGGATCAAGAGTTCTTATGGTCCGGGTGTAATCTGTTGGATCAAGAGTTCTTATGATCCGGGGTGTAATCTGTTGGATCAAGAGTTCTTATGGTCCGGGTGTAATCTGTTGGATCAAGAGTTCTTATGGTCCGGGTGTAAGATGACGGATCAAGAGTTCTTATGGTTCGGGTGTAATCTGATGATCAAGAGTTCTTATGATCCGGGGTGTAATCTGTTGGATCAAGAGTTCTTATGGTCCGGGTGTAATCTGTTGGATCAAGAGTTCTTATGGTCCGGGTGTAATCTGTTGGATCAAGAGTTCTTATGGTCCGGGTGTAATCTGACGGATCAAGAGTTCTTATGGTCCGGGTGTAATCTGTTGGATCAAGAGTTCTTATGGTCCGGGTGTAATCTGACGGATCAAGAGTTCTTATGGTCCGGGTGTAATCTGTTGGATCAAGAGTTCTTATGGTCCGGGTGTAATCTGACGGATCAAGAGTTCTTATGGTCCGGGTGTAATCTGTTGGATCAAGAGTTCTTATGGTCCGGGTGTAATCTGTTGGATCAAGAGTTCTTATGGTCCGGGTGTAATCTGTTGGATCAAGAGTTCTTATGGTCCGGGGTGTAATCTGTTGGATCAAGAGTTCTTATGGTCCGGGTGTAATCTGTTGGATCAAGAGTTCTTATGGTCCGGGTGTAATCTGTTGGATCAAGAGTTCTTATGGTCCGGGTGTAATCTGTTGGATCAAGAGTTCTTATGATCCGGGGTGTAATCTGTTGGATCAAGAGTTCTTATGGTCCGGGTGTAATCTGTTGGATCAAGAGTTCTTATGGTCCGGGTGTAATCTGTTGGATCAAGAGTTCTTATGATCCGGGGTGTAATCTGTTGGATCAAGAGTTCTTATGGTCCGGGTGTAATCTGTTGGATCAAGAGTTCTTATGGTCCGGGTGTAAGATGACGGATCAAGAGTTCTTATGGTTCGGGTGTAATCTGATGATCAAGAGTTCTTATGGTCCGGGTGTAATCTGTTGGATCAAGAGTTCTTATGGTCCGGGGTGTAATCTGTTGGATCAAGAGTTCTTATGGTCCGGGTGTAATCTGTTGGATCAAGAGTTCTTATGGTCCGGGTGTAATCTGTTGGATCAAGAGTTCTTATGGTCCGGGTGTAATCTGACGGATCAAGAGTTCTTATGGTCCGAGTGTAATCTGTTGGATCAAGAGTTCTTATGGTCCGGGTGTAATCTGACGGATCAAGAGTTCTTATGGTCCGGGTGTAATCTGTTGGATCAAGAGTTCTTATGGTCCGGGTGTAATCTGTTGGATCAAGAGTTCTTATGATCCGGGGTGTAATCTGTTGGATCAAGAGTTCTTATGGTCCGGGTGTAATCTGACGGATCAAGAGTTCTTATGGTCCGGGTGTAATCTGTTGGATCAAGAGTTCTTATGGTCCGGGTGTAATCTGTTGGATCAAGAGTTCTTATGATCCGGGGTGTAATCTGTTGGATCAAGAGTTCTTATGGTCCGGGTGTAATCTGTTGGATCAAGAGTTCTTATGGTCCGGGTGTAATCTGTTGGATCAAGAGTTCTTATGGTCCGGGTGTAATCTGTTGGATCAAGAGTTCTTATGGTCCGGGTGTAATCTGTTGGATCAAGAGTTCTTATGGTCCGAGTGTAATCTGTTGGATCAAGAGTTCTTATGGTCCGGGTGTAATCTGTTGGATCAAGAGTTCTTATGGTCCGGGTGTAATCTGTTGGATCAAGAGTTCTTATGGTCCGGGTGTAATCTGTTGGATCAAGAGTTCTTATGGTCCGGGTGTAATCTGTTGGATCAAGAGTTCTTATGGTCCGGGTGTAATCTGTTGGATCAAGAGTTCTTATGGTCCGGGTGTAATCTGTTGGATCAAGAGTTCTTATGGTCCGGGTGTAATCTGTTGGATCAAGAGTTCTTATGGTCCGGGTGTAATCTGTTGGATCAAGAGTTCTTATGGTCCGAGTGTAATCTGTTGGATCAAGAGTTCTTATGGTCCGGGTGTAATCTGACGGATCAAGAGTTCTTATGGTCCGGGTGTAATCTGTTGGATCAAGAGTTCTTATGGTCCGGGTGTAATCTGTTGGATCAAGAGTTCTTATGATCCGGGGTGTAATCTGTTGGATCAAGAGTTCTTATGGTCCGGGTGTAATCTGACGGATCAAGAGTTCTTATGGTCCGGGTGTAATCTGTTGGATCAAGAGTTCTTATGGTCCGGGTGTAATCTGTTGGATCAAGAGTTCTTATGATCCGGGGTGTAATCTGTTGGATCAAGAGTTCTTATGGTCCGGGTGTAATCTGTTGGATCAAGAGTTCTTATGGTCCGGGTGTAATCTGTTGGATCAAGAGTTCTTATGATCCGGGGTGTAATCTGTTGGATCAAGAGTTCTTATGGTCCGGGTGTAATCTGTTGGATCAAGAGTTCTTATGGTCCGGGTGTAAGATGACGGATCAAGAGTTCTTATGGTTCGGGTGTAATCTGATGATCAAGAGTTCTTATGGTCCGGGTGTAATCTGTTGGATCAAGAGTTCTTATGGTCCGGGGTGTAATCTGTTGGATCAAGAGTTCTTATGGTCCGGGTGTAATCTGTTGGATCAAGAGTTCTTATGGTCCGGGTGTAATCTGTTGGATCAAGAGTTCTTATGGTCCGGGTGTAATCTGACGGATCAAGAGTTCTTATGGTCCGAGTGTAATCTGTTGGATCAAGAGTTCTTATGGTCCGGGTGTAATCTGACGGATCAAGAGTTCTTATGGTCCGGGTGTAATCTGTTGGATCAAGAGTTCTTATGGTCCGGGTGTAATCTGACGGATCAAGAGTTCTTATGGTCCGGGTGTAATCTGACGGATCAAGAGTTCTTATGGTCCGGGTGTAATCTGTTGGATCAAGAGTTCTTATGGTCCGGGTGTAATCTGTTGGATCAAGAGTTCTTATGGTCCGGGGTGTAATCTGACGGATCAAGAGTTCTTATGGTCCGGGTGTAATCTGTTGGATCAAGAGTTCTTATGGTCCGGGTGTAATCTGTTGGATCAAGAGTTCTTATGGTCCGGGTGTAATCTGTTGGATCAAGAGTTCTTATGGTCCGGGGTGTAATCTGTTGGATCAAGAGTTCTTATGGTCCGGGTGTAATCTGTTGGATCAAGAGTTCTTATGGTCCGGGTGTAATCTGTTGGATCAAGAGTTCTTATGGTCCGGGTGTAATCTGACGGATCAAGAGTTCTTATGGTCCGGGTGTAATCTGACGGATCAAGAGTTCTTATGGTCCGGGTGTAATCTGTTGGATCAAGAGTTCTTATGGTCCGGGTGTAATCTGACGGATCAAGAGTTCTTATGGTCCGGGTGTAATCTGACGAATTAAGAGTTCCTATGGTCCGGGTGTAATCTGATGGATCAGGAGTTCTTATGGTCCGGGTAACAGTTCTTATGGTCCCGGTGTAATCTGATGATCAAGAGTTCTTATGGGGCATAGGATTGAGAAAAGACGCTAAAGCTAAAGAAACCATTGCAATGGCTGGTGGATACTACACATGTGGACCATGATTCCCCTCTGTCTCGCAACGCCCTACCTTAACTTGCTCCCAACACTCGCTAATCATGGTCATGGCGATGGCATAGGATTGAGGCAACACGTTAAAGCTAAAGAAACCATTGCAATGACTGGTGGATACTACACATGTGGACCATGATTCCCCTCCGTCTCGCAACGCCCTACCTCAACTTGCTCCCAACACTCGCTAATCATGGCCATGGCGATGGTATAGGATCGAGGCAACACGTTAAAGCTAAAGAAACCATTGCAATGACTGGTGGATACTACACACGTGGACCATGATTCTCCTCCGTCTCGCAACGCTTTACATTAATGTGCTAGTCACTGCTAATCATTTTGATGGCGACGGCATAGGATTGAGGCAAGAAATGGCAGCCTTATTGCCATGTCACTGTATTCCCTGATTTGACAACCTCATCAATCCACGTTGCGCCACTCTGTCCCACTTTGCGATGCCTAAACACTATTGCATTATGCAGTGCATTTCGTATAGTTACACAATGCACGTATCTACTTATGTCTTTTACGTGTTTACTGAAAAAAAAATTACGAAATGTTGCGTCTGACGAGGATATAAGCATTTACGTCGGGAAGATAGTCCTACCTGAATGAAAGGCAACATTATTGCTTTATAACTTTAACTAATGGGAAAGTAAAATTTGTTACAAATAGGAAATCCAAACTGTCTGAGAACAGACATATTTCGCCTTCACAACGATGCCATATCGTCTGTCTACGTCCTGTGTATATTTGTGTTGCAAGTCAGTAAAGCGGTTTGTCAGTAATTCACAGATTGTTCTGGTAGATACTTACAACGACAGAGAGGTTGGAATTGTTGGAAAATGCGGAAGATTGCTGTAGTCATCAGTTTTTTTTTATTTTTAGATCGTTACAGAAACCTAGAAAATTATAACAAAATTATAAAATTGGTACTTGTGTGGAATGAATGGATTTGCCCTTGGTTCGTAAAGGAGAAATATATTATACACGGAGTTAGTTGGATAATGTTTGTTTGTGGAAAGTAAAATTGTCTTCGTACGTATTTTTGTAAGCTGGTAAACTATTTTGTAAACGCTATCGGCGATACCTTTACTAGTGATTCCTCGGTGTTACCTTTAATTCACTTCCTTCCGTCTCCTTACACCTTTGTAACTGTTGGACATAGTTATAAATCCTTACAAGAGGTTATGTTTACTTCTGGTATTGCTCAAGTAAAATATCTCTCCGTGTCTCAGATAAGAAAGATCCATATCTTTGTTCACAATCTTTTCCAGACTTCCAGACTTGATAGGTGACAGTGTTCCCTGATAATGACAAAATATAATCAAAATTATTACCTCACCTTTTAATTTTTCTGCTATGATACTGTATAAGATTCCGAGGGACCTTACGGTAGAAGTCTCGGTACTCTTGCTCATCCCTACCTCAGGATATGCTTAGTGCAACGTCTTCCCATAGGCTAAGTAGCACTTTGCAGAATTCGTGATACCCCTTGGTGGTATATCCCCTTCAGACTTGTGATCAGCTCATGGTTCCGAGTTGCAGCCTATCTAGAGAGAGTAATTCCTTGTCCGACCCAACTCGTCCATTCCCACCGAGCCTGTCGGCCTACCTTAGGATATGCTTAGTGCAACGTCTTCCCATAGGCTAAGTAGCACTTTGCAGAATTCGTGATACCCCTTGGTGGTATATCCCCTTCAGACTTGTGATCAGCTCATGGTTCCGAGTTGCAGCCTATCTAGAGAGAGTAATTCCTTGTCCGACCCAACTCGTCCATTCCCACCGAGCCTGTCGGCCTACCTTAGGATATGCTTAGTGCAACGTCTTCCCATAAGTTAAGTAGCACCTTGCAGGTATATCCCCTTCAGACTTGTGATCAGCTCATGGTTCCGAGTTGCAGCCTATCTAGGGAGAGTAATTCCTTGTCCGACCCAACTCGTCCATTCCCCAAGCCTGTCGCTTGTGCATTCCAATCTGAGACGTATCACTGGACCTCCAGTCAATTTACCATGTTTGGGTCTATTACATTCACGCATCTCAACTAACTTTATTTTACAAATTCACAATTCAGCACGGGTTGTCCGTTGACGATTATTTAAATTTACTTTCATATGATGTTGCAGAATGAGATATATTCTTTGCTCATGTGCATCTCGATTCTTTAGCTCGCGTCTAGCATTCTTTCCTTCAACAGTCGATTTTGCTCTTTTCTTTGGCAGTGAAATTTTGTATTCATACAGATGATTTGTTCTTTTCTTCGGCATCCAATTTTGATCCTTTCGTTGACATATATTCTCTTCTTCAAACAAAGAATTAATTTTATTTTTTTTTCGACGGTCTATTTTTCTCATTTCTTGGGCACCCGATTTTGCTTATTTTGGACAGTTGATTTTGCTATTTTTCTTCGAAAGTTGATTTAGTACCTTAGGATATGCTTAGTGCAACGTCTTCCCATAGGCTAAGTAGCACTTTGCAGAATTCGTGATACCCCTTGGTGGTATATCCCCTTCAGACTTGTGATCAGCTCATGGTTCCGAGTTGCAGCCTATCTAGAGAGAGTAATTCCTTGTCCGACCCAACTCGTCCATTCCCACCGAGCCTGTCGGCCTACCTTAGGATATGCTTAGTGCAACGTCTTCCCATAAGTTAAGTAGCACCTTGCAGGTATATCCCCTTCAGACTTGTGATCAGCTCATGGTTCCGAGTTGCAGCCTATCTAGGGAGAGTAATTCCTTGTCCGACCCAACTCGTCCATTCCCCAAGCCTGTCGCTTGTGCATTCCAATCTGAGACGTATCACTGGACCTCCAGTCAATTTACCATGTTTGGGTCTATTACATTCACGCATCTCAACTAACTTTATTTTACAAATTCACAATTCAGCACGGGTTGTCCGTTGACGATTATTTAAATTTACTTTCATATGATGTTGCAGAATGAGATATATTCTTTGCTCATGTGCATCTCGATTCTTTAGCTCGCGTCTAGCATTCTTTCCTTCAACAGTCGATTTTGCTCTTTTCTTTGGCAGTGAAATTTTGTATTCATACAGATGATTTGTTCTTTTCTTCGGCATCCAATTTTGATCCTTTCGTTGACATATATTCTCTTCTTCAAACAAAGAATTAATTTTATTTTTTTTTCGACGGTCTATTTTTCTCATTTCTTGGGCACCCGATTTTGCTTATTTTGGACAGTTGATTTTGCTATTTTTCTTCGAAAGTTGATTTAGTACCTTTCTTTAAACCATCTATTTTTCGACATTCATTGTCACACTTTTCTTTTACGATTGTTTTGGGTTTTTTTTCTCTTCGCAAAAATACTGCGGGAAACACCTACTAGACGGCGTGTGCTTGAAGAAATATAATTACCTTACTTTAAAGGCGGTTGTGTAAAATCGACATTAAATTTTATACATTTTTGACACATAATTTCCTTTTTTTATTGCCGATTGTATTCTTCCCTTCTAGAATTAGTAATTTTAAAATTCAATCTGGTTCTTCGCAAAACCGAAACTGCGCGTGCGTAAAAAACAACTCGCCTCACTTCAAAGGCGGTTGTGTATAATCTCTTTGGAATTGCTAAATATTTACGTCTTTATGATTTCATCTGCTGCAGTTCCAGGCGCCGAAACAGTTCATCAAAGCTTTTATTGTTCTACTCGACATAACGTACATTTTGAATCCTTCTTTCCTTTGCGTGTTCAATATTTATTTGCTGCTGGCATTTGTTCCACGTGGGTAATACTCGTCTTTGATGTTTTCTGGAAGAGAATTCAAGATGTTAATTTGTCATTCTCCGCATAAACATTTGTTGTTTAAAGTTTTTATTCTAAAACACGCTTTGCATTCATTAAGAGTTAGCTATATCTGTAATACAGGTACGAATATGACGTCATGGTTTTGAAGCTTTCGAAGATATATAGAATAATTCCATTTTTAAAGTTACTGAAAACGTATTTGTACAGCGAATTGAGAACATTTGAAAATGGAATAACTTATACCTAATAAGAAAAAAAACAAGCCAAATATATTTTTATATATAAACAATATTTTTTACACCAGCCAATTATAAACTAGACAACTCTTTTTACACCAGCCAATTATAAAATTGTAAATTTTTTTTACACCAGCCAATTACTCGTATAAACAAGTCAACTCGTTTTACACCAGCCAATTATGAAATAGTCAATTTTTTTTACACCAGCCAATTATAAACTAGACAACTCTTTTTACACCAGCCAATTATAAACTAGACAACTCTTTTTACACCAGCCAATTATAAAATAAACTACTCTTTTTACACCAGCCAATTATAAACTAGACAACTCTTTTTACACCAGCCAATTATAAAATTGTAAATTTTTTTTACACCAGCCAATTACTCGTATAAACAAGTCAACTCGTTTTACACCAGCCAATTATGAAATAGTCAATTTTTTTTACACCAGCCAATTATAAACTAGACAACTCTTTTTACACCAGCCAATTATAAAATAGTCAATTTTTTTTACACCAGCCAAATATAAACTAGACAACTCTTTTTACACCAGCCAATTATAAACTAGACAACTCTTTTTACACCAGCCAATTATAAACTAGACAACTCTTTTTACACCAGCCAATTATAAAATAAACTACTCTTTTTACACCAGCCAATTATAAACTAGACAACTCTTTTTTACACCAGCTTACTGAACACGTATTTTTGCTGCGATTTGAGTACGATTGAAAATGGTGTAACCTATACTCCGAAAACCACTAGCTTTTAAAAAAGAAAAAACAGGGTTAGATTATCTAATTTTTTTAGTTAAAAATTGATAAATTGTATTAAAAATTTGTGTTAATAAAAATACAGGCATTCAACTATTTATATTTTGCAAGAGTAATATCTGTTTTTGAGCTAGCTTCAAAGGTACAAGCAGTCACGCCATTTTCAAGCGTATTTTTACTACGTGCACTATGCTCTTAAATCAAATTAATGTTTATATGGCCGAAAGTTAGCTCGATAGAAAACTAGATTCCTGCTGAATAATGTAACGTATATTTATAATTAAACAATTATTTTATACAAGTAGAAGCAAAAACATTTTACACATTACCAAGATAAAATCAAAAAGAAAATTGACACTCGCTAACCTTTACAAACAACCAAACTTTGCTTTATCAAACCTTAACTTCACAAAATATATGCCAAACCGCCACAATGGCCTCTTGAGTGCTATCGCCTTATATATTTAACATTACCTCCTTATCACCTTTCTATATAAGATCCATAAAATTAATAATTGTATCGGGCATTCTATTGCTTTGTATATTTTCCACTATCGCCTTATTCCATTTCCAAAGACACATAAAATTATAATTGGAACAGCTATATTCCAGTTAAATATGGATGAACAGGCCTAAAGCCGTCCCTCTGATACACGTGACGTTAAGAATGTCAGAGGTGGTATTAGTTTTACGTGTAGTTGCTATGTAATAATTCCTATCTATACAATCGTAATGCACGTAATGTTTTAGTTTTCGATACCGTCCATTATACAATTCGGAAAATTCCAACGCACAATTTTTTTATACAAATACTCTATACTGATTGCACTATATAGTTTTAAAAAAAAGGCCGCAAATATCGGAGAAAATTTGTTTTTAGCGCTATATATCGATGTTAAGGTCGGAACCCGACATTCCTGTGACAGCGTAGAATGCCGACCATAAGTTCGGCCACATTTCTCCGCCAATAGTGACGAGGCCTTGGCTCTGGTCGCGCTTTATTCGTCACTAAGAAGGGCGATGTTATACTTTGATTTAAAGTAGAATAGGAATGGGTTTGTGACAGGGTAGGGATGCGGTGTTGCCAGTTTGAACGCTGCAACCCACCATCGCCAGCGGCAGAACAGAGCAAGCTACACTAGTAAATTACTCCACCACAGTTTTCGATGAAACTGAGCGACGAACAGAAGTTTAACATCGAATTGGCAACAATGCTGTCCCACGTAGCAAGATGTGAACTTCCTATTCGCTCATATGGCGGTATCCCCACTCCCTCTGGCCAATTTCACCTACGTAGAATCCTGTTCTGTTTTAAATCAAACTATAGAGTGCGAGCATTTATTATGGTCGTGGCATTTGCCTAACAGCGCACAGTGCAGATTATAAATTTGAACTGTTAGCTTGCATAAATCATGTATTTTATTTATGAGCATTGGTAATGGTTCACAAGAGAACTTTTTTTAATTCAGTGACTTTAGACATGCATAAATATAATTTCTTGTTCAATTTTGCTGATAAGTTTAAAAGCGCATTCAAGCGAAACTAGCACACGTTACAAGGGACACATAAGAGACGCACAACCCAAATCAAACTTCGCCATAGACATACAGAACACACTACACAGATACACCAATATAGACACTAACCTAAATAAAAATGCGCCTTTACATAAAAAAAGCAACAACCTAAACACAACAGAAAACTAGAGATTTACAAACACCACAACACATTCTAAACGAAAAAACCTACTAATAACTGTACAATAACGCAACACATACCCACAATAATACGACACACCTGATCAACAGTCTTTTCCGAAGGGGCTTCTTGCCAAGTGAATTAATAAAAATATCACTTCACACACTTCTGTCAACAATATATTTCAAAGAATTAAATGCCTTCGTCATCATCAGATTCCTCTTCGTTATCTTCTTATTTTTCTGTATGTTGTGCTTTACCCGCATCATATCCAACTGGTTGCCGTAGCCAATAATTGCTATTGTGGTATTTATACTGAGACCATTTCCGTGTTAAGGGTTGTAGTTTGTAAATAAAGTTTACGAATTTAAAGGTCTTTTTACGTTTGATTAAAGGGGAGAGAGATTAGTTCAGTGTTGCACTAATATATAGTGTTGCACTAATAATTTAGGCCTGCTTGTATAGGGGAACGTTTGTAAAATATTTATCGCGAAACGCTATAGCTATTTTTAAGAAAGTTTAAAGAAAGTTATTGATTTGGTTTAAAAATACTTTTGATAGCTGAAAGATTGCTTTTGGCGAAATCAATAAAACTTTACTGTAATTCTGACTGTATAAACTCCAAAGTTATTACTGCTACGGTGCACTTTGTTATATTGTAATATATATATATATATATATATATATATATATATATTAAAACAACATAGGTTATTCAAATACAAGAATATTTATTAATTTATATTCAAAGCTTTTCGTTGGTAAACAGTACCAACATCATCAGGAATGAAAATTACAATTATTTTGTTGTAACTATGTTGTTTTAAATTATTGAACAAGAAAACGTTATATAAATATATATTTTTTAAAACAACATAGGTTTTTCAAATACAAGAATATTTTTTAATTTATATCCAAAGCTTTTCGTTGGCAAACAGTACCAACATCATCAGGAATGAAAATTACAATTATTTTGTTGTAACTATGTTGTTTTAAATTATTGAACAAGGAAACGTTATATAAATATATATTTTTTAAAACAACATAGGTTTTTCAAATACAAGAATATTTTTTAATTTATATCCAAAGCTTTTCGTTGGCAAACAGTACCAACATCATCAGGAATGAAAATTACAATTATTTTGTTGTAACTATGTTGTTTTAAATTATTGAACAAGGAAACGTTATATAAATATATATTTTTTAAAACAACATAGGTTTTTCAAATACAAGAATATTTATTAATTTATATCCAAAGCTTTTCGTTGGCAAACAGTACCAACATCATCAGGAATGAAAATTACAATAATGTAAGCTATAGGCCTAAAACATATGTTTAATTAGAAATAGAATTGTTGCTAAATTTATACAAATTGCCAAATTTATTTTGTTGCTGTAACATTATAGACATTGAATATAGTATCAAATTTAGAATGTATTTGTACTTGTTCTTTTATTAATTTGTTATTATTATTGTGTTTATATATTTCGTATGCTTCATTTATATTCATTCTTAATCCCTTATTAATTTCTTTTATAAGTCTCATATTTTCTATATTTGGAAATTGGTGCTTATTATTAATACAATGATTTGCGAAATTTGATTTATATATTTCTGGATTAATATAGGCATTTAAATGTTCTTTATATCTTTCTTTCAATTTTTTCTTGGTTTGACCTATATAAGCTTTTTTACAATTTTCGCATTCTAATTTATAAACACCACCTTTTTCATGCATATTAATTGTTTTATTATAGTTATTTATTATGTTTATTATTTTATTGTTATTATTAGTTTTGTATGCAATTTTGATATTTGTATTTTTAAATAATTTGGTGATATTTTTTATTTCATGGCCTATAAATAAAAATGAAGTCCATATTGTATTATTATTATTATTATTGCAAATTAAATTATTATTTTGTTTATTAAAAATATTATAAATAAGTTTGTCAACAGTTTTCTTTTTATAACCGTTTTCTAATGCAATTTGATAAATTATGTTTTTTTCCTCTTATATATATATATATATTTATTTACTTATTTATTCGTTGTATTAGCATTCACTAGTCACGAGATATCACTGGATCGTTAATAAGTCCCGAATTTATCGTATTTTTTGTAAACTACAGATCCGTTTGTGCAAGTCTAATGCATTACCTTTATCGGTTACAATTATTGAAGTGTTCGGATATTCGAAATTTTACTTACTCTCGGTAATAATCATGTGCACATTGATCTTACAGTGTCTGCTCATCCGGATTTCTGACTTTATGGACTATTCGGATGACTCGAATTTTACTGTGTATGCTTAAACTGTAAATAAATATTTTATTATTATGAGTTATACGGACTATTCGGATAATGAAAGTTGTGGGATAATCCGATTTATAAATTTTTTTTTTAATTTTAGACATTGCATACGGAAATCACCCCAAATTCCGCAAGGTGTCCTATTATATAGATTTTTAAAATATTTTTGTTTCTATTTAAATACCTTGTACACTGTTATAAACAAGTCTTGTTTTAATAAAATGAAATTTTAATTTTTCGCCCGTTAATTGTAATTATCCGATAATCCTAATATTTGTAAATCTCTGACCGAAGCTGTTAATCCGCTTATATGTCACATCGCTGTACACTGGTGGGCAGAGAAACTACACGGAGGCAATGAAACCAAACTAAACGCGATACTAAGCTCCGTGTAAAAGAATGAGTTTAGTATCATGTTTTCAAGGCGGGGCATGAGGGATTGGCAGAGCCCCCGAAGAACAGAATTGTAAAATCGGGCTTCTGCAATTTGTGTAACTCCGGGCGGCAAAATCAAGGGCTCTGTAAAGCTCCCCCAACAACACTATTTTTTAAAATTTTTTGAAACGATTAGCTACTATGCATATTTTAATCTCCTAAAGCTTATAATTAGAGGCATGATTTGGCTAAGGTCATAGAAAGTTCTGATGTATGGATACGACTACTTGGGTTACGTAACTGAACTAGACGTACCCTCCTACCCATTCATTGTGAAGTGTCTGGCGGTTTTACCCAGTGTAATGATAATATATTTGCCATAATAATTGGTTTGATGGGTATAGAGTCTCAAATTACGCTTATATGTGGGTGTAGTGGCGTATTTGTGGGTATAGTACTCCACATTACGCGTAATTTGGTATATTTGTGGGTATTGTACCCCGCATCACGTTAATATTTGGGTATAGTATTAAGCATCACGGTAATATGTGCGTATATTTGTGTATTTATGGGTATAGTACAGCGCGATACGTGTAATATGTGGGTATATCAGTTTATTTGTGGGTATAGTACCCCGCGATACGAGTAATATTTGGGTACATTACTGTATTTATGGGTATAGTACCCCGCGATACGGGTAATATGTGGGTATATTAGTGTATTTGTGGGTATAGTATCGCACATCACTGTAATATATGGGTATATTAGTTTATTTGTGGGTATAGTACCACGCATCACGGTAATATTTGGGTATAGTGCTCCGCATCACGGTAATATGTGGGTATATTAGTGTATTTGTGGATATAGTTCTCCACATTACGGGTAATTTGTGAGTATATTAGCGTATTTGTGGATATAGTTCTCCACATTACAGGTAATATGTGAGTATATTAGCGTATTTGTGGATATAGTTCTCCACATTACAGGTAATATGTGAGTATATTAGTGTATTTGTGGATATAGTTCTCCACATTACGGGTAATTTGTGAGTATATTAGTGTATTTGTGGATATAGTTCTCCACATTACGGGTAATTTGTGAGTATATTAGCGTATTTGTGGATATAGTTCTCCACATTACAGGTAATATGTGAGTATATTAGCGTATTTGTGGATATAGTTCTCCACATTACGGGTAATTTGTGAGTATATTAGCGTATTTGTGGATATAGTTCTCCACATTACAGGTAATATGTGAGTATATTAGCGTATTTGTGGATATAGTTCTCCACATTACAGGTAATATGTGAGTATATTAGTGTATTTGTGGATATAGTTCTCCACATTACGGGTAATTTGTGAGTATATTAGTGTATTTGTGGATATAGTTCTCCACATTACGGGTAATTTGTGAGTATATTAGTGTATTTGTGGGTATAGGTCTCCACATTACGTGTAATATGTGAGTATATTAGTGTGATTGTGGGTATAGTTCTCCACATTACGTGTAATATGTGAGTATATTAGCGAATTTGTGGATATAGTTCTCCACATTACGTGTAATATGTGAGTATATTAGCGAATTTGTGGATATAGTTCTCCACATTACGGGTAATATGTGAGTATATTAGTGTGATTGTGGATATAGTTCTCCACATTACGGGTAATTTGTGAGTATATTAGCGTATTTGTGGATATAGTTCTCCACATTACAGGTAATATGTGAGTATATTAGTGTATTTTTTGATATAGTACTTCACATTACGGATAATATGTGAGTATATTAGCGAATTTGTGGGTATAGTTCTCCACATTACAGGTAATATGTGAGTATAATAGTGAATTTGTAGATATAGTACTAAACATTACGGGTAATATGTGAGTATATTAGCGTTTTTTTGGATATAGTACTCCACACTATGGGTAATATTTGAGTACCTATATTAGCGTATTTGTGGGTATAGGTCTCCACATTACGTGTAATATATGAGTATATTAGCGAATTTTTGGATATAGTACTCCACATTACGGGTAATATGTGAGTATATTAGCGAATTTGTGGATATGGTACTCCACATTACGGGTAATATGTGAGTATATTAGCGAATTTGTGGATATAGTTCTCCACATTACGTGTAATATGTGAGTATATTAGCGAATTTGTGGATATAATACTCCACATTACGGGTAATATGTGAGTATATTAGCGAATTTGTGGATATGGTACTCCACATTACGTGTAATATGTGAGTATATTAGTGTATTTGTGGGTATAGTTCTCCACATTACGGGTAATATGTGAGTATATTAGTGTATTTGTGGGTATAGGTCTCCACATTACGTGTAATATGTGAGTATATTAGTGTGATTGTGGGTATAGTTCTCCACATTACGTTTAATATGTGAGTATATTAGCGAATTTGTGGATATAGTTCTCCACATTACGTGTAATATGTGAGTATATTAGCGAATTTGTGGATATAGTACTCCACATTACGGGTAATATGTGAGTATATTAGCGAATTTGTGGATATGGTACTCCACATTACGGGTAATATGTGAGTATATTAGTGTATTTGTGGGTATAGTTCTCCACATTACGGGTAATATGTGAGTATATTAGTGTATTTGTGGGTATAGGTCTCCACATTACGTGTAATATGTGAGTATATTAGTGTGATTGTGGGTATAGTTCTCCACATTACGTGTAATATGTGAGTATATTAGCGAATTTGTGGATATAGTTCTCCACATTACGTGTAATATGTGAGTATATTAGCGAATTTGTGGATATAGTACTCCACATTACGGGTAATATGTGAGTATATTAGTGTATTTGTGGGTATAGTACTCCACATTACGTGTAATATGTGAGTATATTAGCGAATTTGTGGATATAGTTCTTCACATTACGTGTAATATGTGAGTATATTAGCGAATTTATGGATATATTACTCCACATTACGGGTAATATGTGAGTATATTAGTGTGATTGTGGCTATAGTTCTCCACATTACGTGTAATATGTGAGTATATTAGCGAATTTGTGGATATAGTTCTCCACATTACGGGTAATATGTGAGTATATTAGTGTGATTGTGGGTATAGTTCTCCACATTACGTGTAATATGTGAGTATATTAGCGAATTTGTGGATATAGTACTCCACATTACGGGTAATATGTGAGTATATTAGTGTGATTGTGGGTATAGTTCTCCACATTACGTGTAATATGTGAGTATATTAGCGAATTTGTGGGTATAGTACTCTACATTACGTGTAATATGTGAGTATATTAGCGAATTTGTGGGTATAGTTCTCCACATTACGGGTAATATGTGAGTATATTAGCGAATTTGTGGATATGGTACTCCACATTACGGGTAATATGTGAGTATATTAGCGTATTTGTGGATATAGTACTCCACATTACGGGTAATATGTAACTATATTAAGCGTATTTGTGGATACAGTACTCCACATTATGGGTAATATGTGAGTATATTAGTGTTGTTGTGGGTATTGTTCTCCACAATACCGGTAATATGTGGGTATAATAGCGTATTTGTGGGTATTGTTCTCCACATTACGGGTAATATGTGAGTATATTAGTGTTGTTGTGGGTATTGTTCTCCACAATACCGGTAATATGTGGGTATAATAGCGTATTTGTGGGTATTGTTCTCCACATTACGGGTAATATGCAAGTATATTAGTGTTGTTGTGGGTATTGTTCTCCACAATACCGGTAATATGTGGGTATAATAGCGTATTTGTGGGTATTGTTCTCCACATTACGGGTAATATGTGAGTATATTAGTGTTGTTGTGGGTATTGTTCTCCACAATACCGGTAATATGTGGGTATAATAGCGTATTTGTGGGTATTGTTCTCCACATTATGGGTAATATGTGAGTATATTAGTGTTGTTGTGGGTATTGTTCTCCACAATACCGGTAATTTGTGGGTATAATAGCGTATTTGTGGGTATTGTTCTCCACATTACGGGTAATATGTGAGTATATTAGTGTTGTTGTGGGTATTGTTCTCCACAATACCGGTAATATGTGGGTATAATAGCGTATTTGTGGGTATTGTTCTCCACATTACGGGTAATATGCAAGTATATTAGTGTTGTTGTGGGTATTGTTCTCCACAATACCGGTAATATGTGGGTATAATAGCGTATTTGTGGGTATTGTTCTCCACATTACGGGTAATATGTGGGTATATTAGCGAATTTGTGGATATAGTACTCCACATTATGGGTAATATGTGAGTATATTAGCGAATTTGTGGATATGGTACTCCACATTACGGGTAATATGTGAGTATATTAGTGTATTTGTGGGTATAGTTCTCCACATTACGGGTAATATGTGAGTATATTAGCGAATTTGTGGATATGGTACTCCACATTACGGGTAATATGTGAGTATATTAGCGAATTTGTGGATATGGTACTCCACATTACGGGTAATATGTGAGTATATTAGCGTATTTGTGGATATAGTACTCCACATTACGGGTAATATGTAACTATATTAAGCGTATTTGTGGATACAGTACTCCACATTACGGGTAATATGTGAGTATATTAGTGTTGTTGTGGGTGTTGTTCTCCACAATACCGGTAATATGTGGGTATAATAGCGTATTTGTGGGTATTGTTCTCCACATTACGGGTAATATGCAAGTATATTAGTGTTGTTGTGGGTATTGTTCTCCACAATACCGGTAATATGTGGGTATAATAGCGTATTTGTGGGTATTGTTCTCCACATTACGGGTAATATGTGGGTATATTAGCGTATTTGTGGGTATAGTACCCAGCATTACGGGTAATGTGAGTGTATAGTACCACATTATGCATAATATGTTGGTATAGTCTGTGATTTTAACCGAATTGTGTCAGTTTACAAAGTTGACTTTTATGTGTTTTTTAATGATGTCCCACGATGCATTAAACGTGGTCTTAAAAATGCGTTTAAGTGGTCGGTTTTAAATTTCCGACTAAATTGCACCATTATACTGCTATAGCTATTGCTATGATTGGTAGGGCCATAAACCTCACATGGTTCTCGCGTGTGCGCGACATTACAGCTAATAATGTGTCATTTGCTTTTAAAAATATGCAATTTTTCCAGTCCAAGTATTTGGAAACTGTGATTTACCGAAATAATTGTCTGCTGGACAATTTACAATTGGGAGAGAATAAAAGCAACATTTTATAGTAACAAGCATTAGAAGTGATGTATTGAATAAAACACTTCAATATTGCACAATATTGGATGACATTAGTTTATTAAAAAAATATCTCTTTTTTGATTTCGTTTTTACTAGTTTGCCTAATGGAGGAGTTGTTTCTGCCGCACCCGGACACTTATTGTAGACATATAGACTAATAGAGAATTCTAAAAGATATGTGGCGTTCTGTATTATTTTATTTCACGACGCACATGCCATTTAAATATCCGAGAAATCTGAACCATAAAACACAAATTCAGAAATAACGGAATGCAGACTTCACGTAAATTAATGCGGTCTGCGTCCTTAGAGGTCGATCGCAGAAAGAAGTTTTATATCCTTGTCCCATTAGCGGGAAGCTTCTGGCAATTTCACAGACGCGGAATCTGCGAGCGCCTAGACTTGGCGGCAATTATACCTGTGTAGGAAGTGGATCCAAATGCGATAAATTATCGACCCGTTTAACTTACCCTTGTACTATATTTGTAAGTGTCGTTGACCCTTGGGTAAACCATTAGCCTGTGTTTATTGCAGGAAGTATCGATAACTGCTTTCCCTGGTTGGCAGTGTCTAGTTTTATCTTCTACTGACATTATGCAAGGGCTATTGTTAATAATGCGTTAGTATGCGAAAGTATTGCAGAATAATAGTACAGTAAATTCGAGTAGTATTCTTTTTCTTTTTGTTTTTTTTTTAAAATAAAATTAGACTGAAATTTTAATTTGTTTGGTCGATCGGTGTGAATTGGTCTAGACTGAAATTTTAATTAAGAACAAGATTGTAAAATGTTTATTGTGGCTAATGTTTGCTCTGTCGGTCTATATGTGAATTGGGCTTGACTGAAATTGTATATAAATATGAGTAAAAAGAATAATTAACTCCTGATCAAGTTACATGTGACGAAATGCTCGCTCTACATGTAATTTGGCCTTTACTAAAATAAATTATGTTCAAGTTAAATGTGGTAATGTTTGCTTTGTTGGTCTATATGTGAATTGGGCTTGACTGAAATTCCATGGGTAGGTTTTTTTGTTTTTAATAATCCACTCACGTTTATATTCCATCTGGTTAATGTTTGCTCTGTACGTCTACATGTGAATTGGGCTTGACTGAAATTCCATGGGTAGGTTTTTTGTTTTTAATAATCCACTCACGTTTATATTCCATTTGGTTAATGTTTGCTCTGTACGTCTACATGTGAATTGGGCTTGACTGAAATTCCATGGATAGATTTTTTGTTTTTAATAATCCACTCACGTTTATATTCCATCAAGTTAATGATTGCTCTGTACGTCTACATGTGAATTGGGCTTGACTGAAATTCCATAGGTAGATTTTTTGTTTTTAATAATCCACTCACGTTTATATTCCATCTGGTTAATGTTTAATCTGTACGTCAACATGTGAATTGGGCTTGACTGAAATTCCATGGGTAGGTTTTTTGTTTTTAATAATCCACTCACGTTTATATTCCATCTGGTTAATGTTTGCTCTGTACGTCTACATGTGAATTGGGCTTGACTGAAATTCCATGGGTAGATTTTTTGTTTTTAATAATCCACTCACGTTTATATTCCATCTGGTTAATGTTTGCTCTGTACGTCTACATGTGAATTGGGCTTGACTGAAATTCCATGGGTAGATTTTTTGTTTTTAATAATCCACTCACGTTTATATTCCATCTGGTTAATGTTTGCTCTGTACGTCTACATGTGAATTGGGCTTGACTGAAATTCCATGGGTAGGTTTTTTGTTTTTAATAATCCACTCACGTTTATATTCCATCTGGTTAATGTTTGCTCTGTACGTCTACATGTGAATTGGGCTTGACTGAAATTCCATGGGTAGGTTTTTTGTTTTTAATAATCCACTCACGTTTATATTCCATCTGGTTAATGTTTGCTCTGTACGTCTACATGTGAATTGGGCTTGACTGAAATTCCATGGGTAGGTTTTTTGTTTTTAATAATCCACTCACGTTTATATTCCATCTGGTTAATGTTTGCTCTGTACGTCTACATGTGAATTGGGCTTGACTGAAATTCCATGGGTAGGTTTTTTGTTTTTAATAATCCACTCACGTTTATATTCCATGTGGTTAATGTTTGCTCTGTACGTCTACATGTGAATTGGGAATGACTGAAATTCTATAGGTAGGTTTTTTTTTAATAATCCACTCACGTTTAAATTCCATGTGGTTAATGTTTGCTCTGTCGGTTTACATGGGAATTGGACTTGACTGAAATTCTATGGATACAATTTAAATAATAAAATTAAACTCCTGTTTTAATTTTAAAAGAATAGTGAAAGTTATGCTGAATCAAAACAGCTGTAAACTATGGCCACTGAATGTGTGTAAATTCAAATAAATTATAAATATAATTGTATCATGTAAGGTTATGCATGAAAATTAAAATAAATTTAAATTCACGATTAAATTAGGTGTTTTTAAAGCAGGATTAACAAGGCTCTAAAGCTCGCCTTAGCTTTCGTCCAAACAGACTACGATAGTCATTACAATTGGGATTTACATTGGTGCCATGTTTCGCAGTGCATTAGTCACAACGTTGCCAGTAACGATTTGAAAGTGCAATTACAGTGGCATAATGACGATGTGGCAACGCCGCCTCACAGTCCCCAAATCCAATCTCTTATTTCAGACCCACTATAGTCCCCGAACTATCCAGATAAGTTAACTAAATAAAAGTTAAACCCGATGTTAATTTATAGCAATAGAATCAAATGGGGTTTATTCAGTTTTTACCGGTGATAAAAATTGAATTGTGATAGGCTTGCTACGTTTCTGTGAATCTAATTTTATTAAACTTTATTTTTTTTATGTAGCTCTTTATATAAAAAAATAAAATAAATCTGCAACAGGGTAGCTTTCTAGAACATTTGGTAATACGTAATATGTTTGCTTTAATAAAGTAATTTTTAAGGCGCTCTTTTTAAATAATTCGATTAGTGTCAACAAAATTAATGAAAACTTATGTAATTAAGCATAGGCAGAAAGTGAGGGCAAATTTTTAAAAAAATATCGTGTTTAAGTAGAGTAAAAATAAATTTTTTCCATTTTACAATAAAAAAACAATATATTTATAGTTGTAAAAAATGTGATAAAAACAATTCTCTATTCATAATGAAAAATTAATTACAATATTAATAAATTGGCATAACACCCTATTTAATAAGGCTTGTAATTGTGATTATTTGGTAAAGCGCAGTAGAGGAATGGGTGATGCTGAAAACCGTCGGTTAATTGAGCCCTTAGACTTCCAGGTATAGAAATGTTTCCAGTTAATCCGGGTATAGAAATATTCCAGCATCGTCTAGACTGCAATCCATTCGTTACAGATTCTAGGTAATTAGCATCGGCGTTTTCACCAACACAAAATCAATTTTAATCGAAATTATTGAGAGAGCTAATTTGTGTGATGTTTCTAGTTAATACATATGTGTAAAATAATAACCTGAATGTGACGTCTTGCCTGTAGTTATAGCCTAGACAGGACTGGCACAGAGAAATATCCGAATAAACAGTCCAGTCGGATTATTTATTTTGTAAAACGTCGTAATCTTGAGAATGAACATAGGAGCTTGCGAAATGGTTGGAATTTTAACAGAAATTTATTTAGCCAACGCCCGTCCTCAAGATGTTAACTCGCCCGTCCTACAGTGTTCCTCATTAAGAAAGTGGTACAGATGTCCAGATGATCACCCGTACTTTCATTTTCTAGGCAGAGAGATCACAGGTGAAAGAGTCCTCGAGGCCCATCCGATGTAGATGGGTCTGGAGTCATGGCGGGTCGCCTTCCGACAGGTAGCAATCGCGACGTCCTTGGCAGGCCACAGGAGATAGCGTCTGTTATACGTCGTCTTCTAAGCGGAAAGGACAGGCGGAGGGGTGCTCGAGCCCTATCCGATGTAGATGGGTCTGGAGTCATGGCGGGTCGCCTTCCGACAGGTAGCAATCGCGACGTCCTTGGCAGGCCACAGGAGATAGCGTCTGTTATACGTCGTCTTCTAAGGGGAAAGGACAGGTGGAGGGGTGCTCGAGCCCTATCCGATGTAGATGGGTCTGGAGTCATGGCGGGTCGCCTTCCGACAGGTAGCAATCGCGACGTCCTTGGCAGGCCACAGGAGATAGCGTCTGTTATACGTCGTCTTCTAAGGGGAAAGGACAGGTGGAGGGGTGCTCGAGCCCTATCCGATGTAGATGGGTCTGGAGTCATGGCGGGTCGCCTTCCGACAGGTATCAATCGCGACGTCCTTGGCAGGCCACAGGAGATGGCGTCTGTTATACGTCGTCTTCTAAGGGGAAAGGACAGGTGGAGGGGTGCTCGAGCCCTATCCGATGTAGATGGGTCTGGAGTCATGGCGGGTCGCCTTCCGACAGGTATCAATCGCGACGTCCTTGGCAGGCCACAGGAGATGGCATTTATTCTTACGATCAGCTCCCATTCAGAAGCTACTGCTTCCCAGTTCGTCTTCACCATTCGTCTGATGGTTCGTTTTATAAGTGAGCTCGAACCTGGATGCAGAAGCTACATTAAACTAGTTACTCTAACGTTATTTTGTGTTATTCGTCGGAGTCGTGATGATTTGAAAAAAATACTGTCATTTTACACCACTTCCGGGAAATGGCGCCTATAATTGCAATGATATAACACTCCTGTAAGACTAGTGTTTCGTAAAGGAAGCTGCAGTGCAAACCTTCGACCCCGAGAGAGACGAGATTGGGGTAAGTCTTAATGTGGTAAGCCAAGACTGGTTTAGGAGTCGTTAGATGTAAATGTTTGAAATAGCCGTTGCCAGATTTGCAAGCGAGTATTAGTTTATAGCAAGACCATCATTCACCCTTAATTAATTAGGGTTTAGATAACGATGGGATGATAATACAGCCAGACTGTATCTGTGAACAAGTTCGCTCATACTCGGGACCAATGTGTGGCCCCAATCTAATACTACATTTATAAAACAAAATAAATACCCAGGCGTCATTTGTATACCAGTGGATTTTATCTAGTTATATTAATAATTGGTTAATTGTAGGACATGACTTAGGACTACAATATTTTTTATATTAAAAATACGTGTTTTTTGTGAATATTTACATATTTTTTTAATTTAAAAAACGAGTAAATAGATTAATGTGTTTATTTTCTTTATACATCAGGTACCGTGGCCTAGTACTTTATACATCAGGTACCGTGGCCTAGTACTTTATGCATCAGGTACCGTGACCTAGTACTTTATACATCAGGTACCGTGGCCTAGTACTTTATACATCAGGTACCGTGGCCTAGTACTTTATACATCAGGTACCGTGGCCTAGTACTTTATACATCAGGTACCGTGGCCTAGTACTTTATACATCAGGTACCGTGGCCTAGTACTTTATGCATCAGGTACCGTGACCTAGTACTTTATACATCAGGTACCGTGGCCTAGTACTTTATACATCAGGTACCGTGGCCTAGTACTTTATACATCAGGTACCGTGGCCTAGTACTTTATACATCAGGTACCGTGGCCTAGTACTTTATACATCAGGTACCGTGGCCTAGTACTTTGTCCCATTTTCTTTATACATCAGGTACCGTGGCCTAGTACTTTGTCCCATTTTCTTTATACATCAGGTACCGTGGCCTAGTACTTTGTCCCATTTTCTTTATACATCAGGTACCGTGGCCTAGTACTTTGTCCCATTTTCTTTATACACCGGGTACCGTGGCCTAGTACTTTGTCCCATTTTCTTTATACATCTGGTACCGTGGCCTAGTACTTTGTCCCAATTAATAGGTTAAACAAGGTTAAACCTTGAATTTCTTACTGTTTAATTTATTAGTATGGAATGCTTTCACGTCCAGCCCTCACTACAAACCTTCATATGGGCGCCCATATCTATGAAGCTGGATTTATAAACTATTCTTTTATTACTAGGCAGGAACGATTGAAGAGCTCTTGGGAGGTTCTTGATTTAATATAAAATATGTTGTGAATACTTAGATCAATCATTTTGAATCGAAACCAGCTATGGTCGAAGATTTTGTCAACACAGAACAGGCAGAATTTAACCGAGGTGAAGATGCGTTTTTCTAGCCGTTGCACTTATTGCATCAATTTGTAATTATTGTCGGGGTAGATATAACCTCTTTATCCAGAAGCATTGGCTCCAAAAATAGTTGAACAAACAGCAATTAAAAGGAGCATCTCTGACGCTGGATTTTGAACTATTTTTGTCGCTAAGCAAGAACGATTGCAGAACAGGCAGAATTTAACTGAGGTGAAGATGCGTTTTTCTAGCCGTTGCACTTATTGCATCAATTTGTAATTATTGTCGGGGTAGATATAACCTCTTTATCCAGAAGCATTGGCTCCAAAAATAGTTGAACAAACAGCAATTAAAAGGAGCATCTCTGAAGCTGGGTTTTGAACTATTTTTGTCGCTAAGCAAGAACGATTGCAGAACAGGCAGAATTTAACTGAGGTGAAGATGCGTTTTTCTAGCTGTTGCATTTATTGCATCAATTTGTAATTATTGTCGGGGTAGATATAACCTCTTTATCCAGAAGCATTGGCTCCAAAAATAGTTGAACATACAGCAATTAAAAGGAGCATCTCTGACGCTGGATTGCAGAACAGGCAGAATTTAACTGAGGTGAAGATGCGTTTTTCTAGCTGTTGCATTTATTGCATCAATTTGTAATTATTGTCGGGGTAGATAACCTCTTTATCCAGAAGCATTGGCTCCAAAAATAGTTGAACATACAGCAATTAAAAGGAGCATCTCTGACGCTGGATTTTGAACTATTTTTGTCGCTAAGCAAGAAGGATTGCAGAACAGGCAGAATTTAACCGAGGTGAAGATGCGTTTTTCTAGCTGTTGCACTTATTGCATCAATTTGTAATTATTGTCGGGGTAGATATAACCTCTTTATCCATAAGCATTGGCTCCAAAAATAGTTGAACAAACAGCAATTAAAAGGAGCATCTCTGACGCTGGATTTTGAACTATTTTTGTCGCTAAGCAAGAAGGATTGCAGAACAGGCAGAATTTAACTGAGGTGAAGATGCGTTTTTCTAGCTGTTGCATTTATTGCATCAATTTGTAATTATTGTCGGGGTAGATATAACCTCTTTATCCATAAGCATTGGCTCCAAAAATAGTTGAACAAACAGCAATTAAAAGGAGCATCTCTGAAGCTGGGTTTTGAACTATTTTTGTCGCTAAGCAAGAAGGATTGCAGAACAGGCAGAATTTAACCGAGGTGAAGATGCGTTTTTCTAGCCGTTGCACTTACTGCATCAATTTGTAATTATTGTCGGGGTAGATATAACCTCTTTATCCAGAAGCATTGGCTCCAAAAATAGTTGAACATACAGCAATTAAAAGGAGCATCTCTGAAGCTGGGTTTTGAACTATTTTTGTCGCTAAGCAAGAAGGATTGCAGAACAGGCAGAATTTAACCGAGGTGAAGATGCGTTTTTCTAGACGTTGCACTTATTGCATCAATTTGTAATTATTGTCGGGGTAGGTATAACCTCTTTATCCAGAAGCATTGGCTCCAAAAATAGTTGAACAAACAGCAATTAAAAGGAGCATCTCTGAAGCTGGGTTTTGAACTATTTTTGTCGCTAAGCAAGAAGGATTGCAGAACAGGCAGAATTTAACCGAGGTGAAGATGCGTTTTTCTAGACGTTGCACTTATTGCATCAATTTGTAATTATTGTCGGGGTAGGTATAACCTCTTTATCCAGAAGCATTGGCTCCAAAAATAGTTGAACAAACAGCAATTAAAAGGAGCATCTCTGAAGCTGGGTTTTGAACTATTTTTGTCGCTAAGCAAGAACGATTGCAGAACAGGCAGAATTTAACCGAGGCGAAGTTAGTACATATTGTATAAAACTGTAATTTTTCTCGGGATATGGATAACTTCTTTATCTAGCAATTAACCTTCAGTAGCATTACCTCCAAAAAGTTTTCAGTAAACAGCAATTTAAAACATCGTATTATTAAGTCATATGAGGGGTTTAAAATTAATCTCAAATAATTGAAGTGTTGCACAGTTATAATTAGAGTTTTAATTAATATGGTTGTGTTTATTTTAAATTAAATTAATAATTATTGGCCTCTCATTGGTTTCGGTTTCGTGGTATATAATTTGGTAGCGAGACTTCATGAAATGTAAGAACTTGAAATACTTCAAATTTGTAAATGTAGGATTTTTTCTGTCCTGTATAATACATAATTGTTTTTTAAAATTTTAATCCAATGATTGAAGTGGACGATTTTGGCGTTGAAATTATTTTATTGCTTTGTAAATAATAAAAGGTGCTCACATCTAAAGGCCCTTGTACTCGTAGTATTGTTTCAAATATAATGGTCAGCTGTTGTTGAATTCTTTAGCTGTATAATATTTCGACTTATTATTTAGTTTACTCACGATTTTTACTTTAAATCGAAAAGGCTTCTTTCAATTTATATGGATTTCATTATTTTCTCCGTCAACTTTACGCTTGTTTGCTTACTTACTTGCAAGCTTTGGTTTCTGTTAATGCCTTTTAAAGTTACCAGGTGTATTTAACGAAAAGCTGATATTTTAATAACTTTAATAAAAGATAACCTATCGAAATATATTTTGTTTAACTTTTTTTAGCTAAGCATTTATAAGGCAATTAAATTCGAGTTATCCCTATTTACTAACACGGTATTAATTACCGGTTTCAAAATATACATTGATTTTAAGCGATTGTTCACTTAATGGCTATTGCTCTGCTATCTAGTTTTATAAAACATTTTTCTTAATAGGCTGACTTGTTTAAAAGAACAATGGAATTTGAATGAACCGTTGAATTACGTCATCAAGAGTAGGGCGCTAGTAATGAACTTCAGCCATCAAATGAAGCCGCCGTACTATTTTGAAAATGGTTTTTTAACCTAGCCGTATGTATTTCTTTTCAGTGTTTCTTGATAGAAGTAGCCACCAACTAGGATAAAAATCCAGGTAATTGGATTTGTATTGTTATTGAATTGTTGTTTAATTTCTTGATGAAATTTTAATTGGCCAAATATACAATATATTTCTGGAAATTTAAATAATGGAATTGCATTCAGTTATAAATGTATGTATCTTATTTTTTTCTCTTATCTTGCAATCGTAAAGTTCAATGTATGTATTTTTAAAAAAATTGAATAGAATAAACGTAACAATAAAGTGTGTAAATTTAAAAGGCCTATCTGAATTGTCACACATGTTTGTAAAACGACCGTACAGTGTATGCATATACGGTTACGTAATATAGTTGGTAAATAAATAAATGGATCATTGTGTATGTTTTGAAGTTGTCAGTTAAAACAGTTTAATTATGTTGGCAAAGTTCCAAAGAATGTGTTGAATTTTAAATGTACAAAGAGATGTGTGATTTTACGAAAGAAACAAGTGATTTAGTGTCTCTTCTCTCTTTCTCACTCACTCTGTCCCTCTCCCTTCAAGGTTTTTGTGACTAATGGCGGCAATAAAATGCGGTGTCGAAATACAATCGAGAACAGCAGAAGACATTAGACAAGCTGTCTGCAAAATTGACCCTTCAAAACACGTGGGTTTAATTGTGAGCACAAATTTTGTACGTAATAATGCAAGGTATGAAAGCAGCACGTTCGGCACTGTGAAAGCGGGCCCCTCGTCACGAGACTCACCAACAGCGAGGTTATATAGACGGAGAATACGAGACACTCGTCCGCTTGCCGTGCCGGCTGCCGGGCGAGTCCATGTTCCCCTTTACAAGGGGAGTACGCTTCTAAACGCAAAATATTCTATTCTATTTTCAAGTTTGCAATTTGTTTTGATACGCCGAAAACTTAAAAAGTTTCTATTAGTTTGTTCGTTTAACGTTAGACTGATGAAAATGTCTCATTCACTGTCGGGCATTGCATGCCGTATGTATAAAGTCCCCCTACAATTTAATGATCTCACTTTCCCTGCCTCCCCTCCCCCTCGCCGACTTGCCTATTCTCTTTCTCTCGCATTGTAAGCAGTACAATTTATTATTGCTTCTGGTAGTTACTCTGCAGGAAATCAACCTAGTGCTGAGTTAGCAAAAGTAACTGCACGGGAAGGCCTTGTTTGGCGTAATAAAGCCGTGGAAATATGACTACCATTTCCTTTTGCACTTCTACTTCCGTGGGAAATTTAATTCGGGACTTATTTCAATTGTTACAATTTTTTTGTAATGAGATATAACTTTGTTACTATAAAATTGAGTTTATGTCCCACTATCTGCTAGCATTGCGTTATATCATCACGTTGCATAATACGTTTTGGTTACAGTGCCTTGCGTTACATGTTTCTCCTGATATTTTTAAATAATAAACTAGAACACTAAAACTAAACTTTAACGATGAAGAAACTTGGCAGTTGAAATTATTAAGTATGACGTATTTTTCCACTAACGTCGTAAACCAAGATAGAAAAAATATTTATACAGTACTATAATTACTCTTGTATTATGCAGTATAGAGGCGTATTTTATTGTTAAAATGATACTTGCCAAGAAAATATTACATTGTTGGGATAATTGTAAGCAGTTACATTTAGAATATTGGTAAATATTAAATATGGGCTATCTAAATTCTTTCGCTAATTTAGTATAATTTGATTTAAATTATCGTTATCAAAACATCATAAAATACAAGCTAGCTATGCTTTTATTTAGATGTTTACAAAGATTACATTTTTTAATAATATGTTTTGAGGGGAAGTTGGTGTATATACGATATACAACGCTCTTATGTATGCCAACCGTGTGTTATCTATTTTTCAAGTTTTCCTCATTTTATACTTACATTGTAGTATTTTATCTGCTGTAGAACTGATCTAGCGTTTTATCTACTCTATGGTTAAATGGTTCTACGAGGCAATGCTTGCTTTAAGGTTTTGAAACTACTAAATTGAATGTTATTCTTGTACGTTACCTAACCATTTGCGTTTCAGGTTAAAATAAACTATTTAAATTTTTGCGTCTCGTGAAAATATTCTTTCACGTTATTGTAAACCCAAGATAATTCTTAAAAGGACCTTTTTTAGTTTGCTTTCAATAAAGTAAAAAAATGTAACTCGTTAGTTTTGCGAAAGAGTGCGCGTCAGTCGAATTAGTTTTGGTATGTTTGTAATTCGAATGGTAAATACATTTCTGGAATTTTTGCAAGGCAAACTAATACAGTTCCATTTTAAGTATCTGTGAAAATGGCGTCTGAGACTTACTTGGCTAAATCGGTACGAAGCTAAAGCGTTTCAATGGATTTATTTATAGGCCTATATATTCCATCGTTTACGGAATTGATTGAATTTCAAGAGTTACAATTTCGAAAATTTCGTTGTTACTCTAAGTAGATGGAATTAAAACTATATAAGTTTAGACGATACATACATAAGGTAATAAAATTAGATAAATATAAATATTACTTTTAGAGGTATAAGATATAGAAGGGCTAAAGTATTAAATTGATTTATTTTACAGGGTTGAAGTTTGAACTCTGCTGCATTTCCTTATTACATTTTGTTCTTACATTTTATTTATTATGTAATAAAAATAATTTATTGTTGTGCCAATGGATCGTAACTACACGATAAATAAACCCTGATTATTTAAGGTTAGTGTAATGTAGGTCTGTCCGAGAACGTATCTAAGGTACCGTTACCCTTAACTGTTAAAGCGTCATGGCGTGTAAGAATTGTCTTAATGAAAAACTATAGATCTAACTTGAAATCTTAAGGAATGTTTTAGTCCGTTAGTGGGGGATGATAATCGGGAAGCATGGGGTTCTAGGAGTATTACATGCTTGGCGTCCTGTTAGCGAGTAGGCACCTCCATTAATCCCCTCGGTCTCAGATAGGCAACCTAGTTCTACCTAATTCCATCTGTCATACAAGGGGTTGCAATTAATAGACAGCTTTATGATCGTGATAGATAGTAAGTGTTCTGAGCTTGTGATGCCAGTCTTGCAATCAGCCTATATTCTCAATCTTTTCACACCCATAGGCGATGATAGGCAACCTAGTTCTACCTAATTCCATCTGTCATACAAGGGGTTGCAATTGATAGACAGCTTTATGATCGTGATAGATAGTAAGTGTTCTGAGCTTGTGATGCCAGTCTTGCAATCAGCCTATATTCTCAATCTTTTCACACCCATAGGCGATGATAGGCAACCTAGTTCTACCTAATTCCATCTGCCATACAAGGGGTTGCAATTGATAGACAGCCTTATGGTCGTGATAGATAGTAAGTGTTCTGAGCTTGTGATGCCAGTCTTGCATTCAGCCTATATTCTCAATCTTTTCACACCCATAGGCGATGATAGGCAACCTAGTTCTACCCAATTCCATCTGTCATACAAAGGGTTGCAATTAATAGACAGCTTTATGATCGTGATAGATAGTAAGTGTTCTGAGCTTGTGATGCCAGTCTTGCAATCAGCCTATATTCCCAATCTTTTCACACCCTTAGGCGATGATAGGCAACCTAGTTCTACCTAATTCCATCTGTCATACAAGGGGTTGCAATTGATAGACAGCTTTATGATCGTGATAGATAGTAAGTGTTCTGAGCTTGTGATGCCAGTATTGCAATCAGCCTATATTCTCGATCTTTTCACACCCATAATCGATGATAGGCAACCTAGTTCTACCTAATTCCATCTGTCATACAAGGGGTTGCAATTAATAGACAGCTTTATGATCGTGATAGATAGTAAGTGTTCTGAGCGTGTGATGCCAGTCTTGCAATCAGCCTATATTCTCAATCTTTTCACACCCATAGGCGATGATAGGCAACCTAGTTCTACCTAATTCCATCTGTCACACAAGGGGTTGCAATTGATAGACAGCTTTATGATCGTGATAGATAGTAAGTGTTCTGAGCTTGTGATGCCAGTCTTGCAATCAGCCTATATTCCCAATCTTTTCACACCCTTAGGCGATGATAGGCAACCTAGTTCTACCCAATTCCATCTGTCATACAAAGGGTTGCAATTAATAGACAGCTTTATGATCGTGATAGATAGTAAGTGTTCTGAGCTTGTGATGCCAGTCTTGCAATCAGCCTATATTCCCAATCTTTTCACACCCTTAGGCGATGATAGGCAACCTAGTTCTACCTAATTCCATCTGTGATACAAGGGGTTGCAATTGATAGACAGCTTTATGATCGTGATAGATAGTAAGTGTTCTGAGCTTGTGATGCCAGTATTGCAATCAGCCTATATTCTCGATCTTATCACACCCATAGGCGATGATAGGCAACCTAGTTCTACCTAATTCCATCTGTCATACAAGGGGTTGCAATTAATAGACAGCTTTATGATCGTGATAGATAGTAAGTGTTCTGAGCGTGTGATGCCAGTCTTGCAATCAGCCTATATTCTCGATCTTTTCACACCCATAGGCGATGATAGGCAACCTAGTTCTACCTAATTCCATCTGTCATACAAGGGGTTGCAATTAATAGACAGCTTTATGATCGTGATAGATAGTAAGTGTTCTGAGCGTGTGATGCCAGTATTGCAATCAGCCTATATTCTCGATCTTTTCACACCCATAGGCGATGATAGGCAACCTAGTTCTACCTAATTCCATCTGTCATACAAGGGGTTGCAATTAATAGACAGCTTTATGATCGTGATAGATAGTAAGTGTTCTGAGCGTGTGATGCCAGTATTGCAATCAGCCTATATTCTCGATCTTTTCACACCCATAGGCGATGATAGGCAACCTAGTTCTACCTAATTCCATCTGTCATACAAGGGGTTGCAATTGATAGACAGCTTTATGATCGTGATAGATAGTAAGTGTTCTGAGCGTGTGATGCCAGTATTGCAATCAGCCTATATTCTCGATCTTTTCACACCCATAGGCGATGATAGGCAACCTAGTTCTACCTAATTCCATCTGTCATACAAGGGGTTGCAATTGATAGACAGCTTTATGATCGTGATAGATAGTAAGTGTTCTGAGCGTGTGATGCCAGTATTGCAATCAGCCTATATTCTCGATCTTTTCACACCCATAGGCGATGATAGGCAACCTAGTTCTACCTAATTCCATCTGTCATACAAGGGGTTGCAATTAATAGACAGCTTTATGATCGTGATAGATAGTAAGTGTTCTGAGCGTGTGATGCCAGTATTGCAATCAGCCTATATTCTCGATCTTTTCACACCCATAGGCGATGATAGGCAACCTAGTTCTACCTAATTCCATCTGTCATACAAGGGGTTGCAATTGATAGACAGCTTTATGATCGTGATAGATAGTAAGTGTTCTGAGCGTGTGATGCCAGTCTTGCAATCAGCCTATATTCTCGATCTTTTCACACCCATAGGCGATGATAGGCAACCTAGTTCTACCTAATTCCATCTGTCATACAAGGGGTTGCAATTGATAGACAGCTTTATGATCGTGATAGATAGTAAGTGTTCTGAGCGTGTGATGCCAGTCTTGCAATCAGCCTATATTCTCGATCTTTTCACACCCATAGGCGATGATAGGCAACCTAGTTCTACCTAATTCCATCTGTCATACAAGGGGTTGCAATTAATAGACAGCTTTATGATCGTGATAGATAGTAAGTGTTCTGAGCGTGTGATGCCAGTATTGCAATCAGCCTATATTCTCGATCTTTTCACACCCATAGGCGATGATAGGCAACCTAGTTCTACCTAATTCCATCTGTCATACAAGGGGTTGCAATTAATAGACAGCTTTATGATCGTGATAGATAGTAAGTGTTCTGAGCGTGTGATGCCAGTCTTGCAATCAGCCTATATTCTCGATCTTTTCACACCCATAGGCGATGATAGGCAACCTAGTTCTACCTAATTCCATCTGTCATACAAGGGGTTGCAATTGATAGACAGCTTTATGATCGTGATAGATAGTAAGTGTTCTGAGCGTGTGATGCCAGTCTTGCAATCAGCCTATATTCTCGATCTTTTCACACCCATAGGCGATGATAGGCAACCTAGTTCTACCTAATTCCATCTGTCATACAAGGGGTTGCAATTAATAGACAGCTTTATGATCGTGATAGATAGTAAGTGTTCTGAGCGTGTGATGCCAGTATTGCAATCAGCCTATATTCTCGATCTTTTCACACCCATAGGCGATGATAGGCAACCTAGTTCTACCTAATTCCATCTGTCATACAAGGGGTTGCAATTAATAGACAGCTTTATGATCGTGATAGATAGTAAGTGTTCTGAGCGTGTGATGCCAGTCTTGCAATCAGCCTATATTCTCGATCTTTTCACACCCATAGGCGATGATAGGCAACCTAGTTCTACCTAATTCCATCTGTCATACAAGGGGTTGCAATTGATAGACAGCTTTATGATCGTGATAGATAGTAAGTGTTCTGAGCGTGTGATGCCAGTCTTGCAATCAGCCTATATTCTCGATCTTTTCACACCCATAGGCGATGATAGGCAACCTAGTTCTACCTAATTCCATCTGTCATACAAGGGGTTGCAATTAATAGACAGCTTTATGATCGTGATAGATAGTAAGTGTTCTGAGCGTGTGATGCCAGTATTGCAATCAGCCTATATTCTCGATCTTTTCACACCCATAGGCGATGATAGGCAACCTAGTTCTACCTAATTCCATCTGTCATACAAGGGGTTGCAATTAATAGACAGCTTTATGATCGTGATAGATAGTAAGTGTTCTGAGCGTGTGATGCCAGTATTGCAATCAGCCTATATTCTCGATCTTTTCACACCCATAGGCGATGATAGGCAACCTAGTTCTACCTAATTCCATCTGTCATACAAGGGGTTGCAATTGATAGACAGCTTTATGATCGTGATAGATAGTAAGTGTTCTGAGCGTGTGATGCCAGTATTGCAATCAGCCTATATTCTCGATCTTTTCACACCCATAGGCGATGATAGGCAACCTAGTTCTACCTAATTCCATCTGTCATACAAGGGGTTGCAATTGATAGACAGCTTTATGATCGTGATAGATAGTAAGTGTTCTGAGCGTGTGATGCCAGTATTGCAATCAGCCTATATTCTCGATCTTTTCACACCCATAGGCGATGATAGGCAACCTAGTTCTACCTAATTCCATCTGTCATACAAGGGGTTGCAATTAATAGACAGCTTTATGATCGTGATAGATAGTAAGTGTTCTGAGCGTGTGATGCCAGTATTGCAATCAGCCTATATTCTCGATCTTTTCACACCCATAGGCGATGATAGGCAACCTAGTTCTACCTAATTCCATCTGTCATACAAGGGGTTGCAATTGATAGACAGCTTTATGATCGTGATAGATAGTAAGTGTTCTGAGCGTGTGATGCCAGTATTGCAATCAGCCTATATTCTCGATCTTTTCACACCCATAGGCGATGATAGGCAACCTAGTTCTACCTAATTCCATCTGTCATACAAGGGGTTGCAATTGATAGACAGCTTTATGATCGTGATAGATAGTAAGTGTTCTGAGCTTGTGATGCCAGTCTTGCAATCAGCCTATATTCTCAATCTTTTCACACCCATAGGCGATGATAGGCAACCTAGTTCTACCTAATTCCATCTGTCATACAAGGGGTTGCAATTGATAGACAGCCTTAAGATCGTGATAGATAGTAAGTGTTCTGAGCTTGTGATGCCAGTCTTGCAATCAGCCTATATTCTCAATCTTTTCACACCCATAGGCGATGATAGGCAACCTAGTTCTACCTAATTCCATCTGTCATACAAGGGGTTGCAATTAATAGACAGCTTTATGATCGTGATAGATAGTAAGTGTTCTGAGCTTGTGATGCCAGTCTTGCAATCAGCCTATTTTCTCAATCTTTTCACACCCATAGGCGATGATAGGCAACCTAGTTCTACCTAATTCCATCTGTCATACAAGGGGTTGCAATTGATAGACAGCCTTAAGATCGTGATAGATAGTAAGTGTTCTGAGCTTGTGATGCCAGTCTTGCAATCAGCCTATATTCTCAATCTTTTCACACCCTTAGGCGATGATAGACAACCTAGTTCTACCTAATTCCATCTGTCATACAAAGGGTTGCAATTGATAGACAGCCTTAAGATCGTGATAAGATAGTAAGTGTTCTGAGCTTCTGATGCCAGTCTTGCAATCAGCCTATATTCTCAATCTTTTCACACCCATAGGCGATGATAGGCAACCTAGTTCTACCTAATTCCATCTGTCATACAAGGGGTTGCAATTGATAGACAATCTTAAGATCGTGATAGATAGTAAGTGTTCTGAGCTTGTGATGCCAGTCTTGCAATCAGCCTATATTCTCAATCTTTTCACACCCATAGGCGATGATAGGCAACCTAGTTCTACCTAATTCCATCTGTCATACAAGGGGTTGCAATTGATAGACAATCTTAAGATCGTGATAGATAGTAAGTGTTCTGAGCTTGTGATGCCAGTCTTGCAATCAGCCTATATTCTCAATCTTTTCACACCCTTAGGCGATGATAGACAACCTAGTTCTACCTAATTCCATCTGTCATACAAGGGGTTGCAATTGATAGACAATCTTAAGATCGTGATAGATAGTAAGTGTTCTGAGCTTGTGATGCCAGTCTTGCAATCAGCCTATATTCTCAATCTTTTCACACCCATAGGCGATGATAGGCAACCTAGTTCTACCTAATTCCATCTGTCATACAAGGGGTTGCAATTGATAGACAATCTTAAGATCGTGATAGATAGTAAGTGTTCTGAGCTTGTGATGCCAGTCTTGCAATCAGCCTATATTCTCAATCTTTTCACACCCTTAGGCGATGATAGACAACCTAGTTCTACCTAATTCCATCTGTCATACAAGGGGTTGCAATTGATAGACAATCTTAAGATCGTGATAGATAGTAAGTGTTCTGAGCTTGTGATGCCAGTCTTGCAATCAGCCTATATTCTCAATCTTTTCACACCCTTAGGCGATGATAGACAACCTAGTTCTACCTAATTCCATCTGTCATACAAGGGGTTGCAATTGATAGACAATCTTAAGATCGTGATAGATAGTAAGTGTTCTGAGCTTGTGATGCCAGTCTTGCAATCAGCCTATATTCTCAATCTTTTCACACCCTTAGGCGATGATAGACAACCTAGTTCTACCTAATTCCATCTGTCATACAAGGGGTTGCAATTGATAGACAGCCTTAAGATCGTGATAGATAGTAAGTGTTCTGAGCTTGTGATGCCAGTCTTGCAATCAGCCTATATTCTCAATCTTTTCACACCCTTAGGCGATGATAGACAACCTAGTTCTACCTAATTCCATCTGTCATACAAGGGGTTGCAATTGATAGACAGCCTTAAGATCGTGATAGATAGTAAGTGTTCTGAGCTTGTGATGCCAGTCTTGCAATCAGCCTATATTCTCAATCTTTTCACACCCTTAGGCGATGATAGACAACCTAGTTCTACCTAATTCCATCTGTCATACAAGGGGTTGCAATTGATAGACAATCTTAAGATCGTGATAGATAGTAAGTGTTCTGAGCTTGTGATGCCAGTCTTGCAATCAGCCTATATTCTCAATCTTTTCACACCCATAGGCGATGATAGGCAACCTAGTTCTACCTAATTCCATCTGTCATACAAGGGGTTGCAATTGATAGACAATCTTAAGATCGTGATAGATAGTAAGTGTTCTGAGCTTGTGATGCCAGTCTTGCAATCAGCCTATATTCTCAATCTTTTCACACCCATAGGCGATGATAGGCAACCTAGTTCTACCTAATTCCATCTGTCATACAAGGGGTTGCAATTGATAGACAGCTTTATGATCGTGATAGATAGTAAGTGTTCTGAGCTTGTGATGCCAGTCTTGCAATCAGCCTATATTCTCAATCTTTTCACACCCATAGGCGATGATAGGCATTAGACGGTCGCTTTGAAACAGACGTTTAGGTGTGCATGAGAAGACGAAGAGGATGCAGAAGAGTGAAATTTTGTCGAATTAACTATACTGTGATAGATTCAGTGCTCTCAGTGGCAGTCTAAAAAATTTGTTTTGTAGTTTTATGGCGATCAGTATTGCCTACGAAGGATGGGCAGACAATGGTTATTGTAGGTAGGATTAGGGTAAGGAGGTAAAACCACGTAGTAGACGATATTAGAATCTTACTGAAGTAGACATACCTTCTAGAGAAGCGTCTACTCGTTACAACTCGTAAAACGGAGGATAAAGACGTGTAGATGGAAGAGGAGTAAGGAAAGGACATAGCTATCAACTACTAATAGCAGGGGCTCTCAATCTTTTTGAAAGACTGTACCCCTTAATGAAAATTTAAAATTTTGTGTACCCCTTTGCTGTTGAGGGTCTAGGTTAAATTAAAAACACTTCGATAAAAAACACAATATATTTAGAGATATATTTGAAAATCTCAAAGAAGTTATGCACCTGAATAAATCTGAAAAAATTGAAAAATCTTTAAGATAAGTATCTCGACCATAGAAGTATTCAATTAGATTCCAGTATTAAATTATAAAATTACGTGATTACGAAATAAAAGAAATAAAAATGCTTTAATTTTTCATTAGCCAGCCCCGCGTATCCCTAAAAGTTTTCGCGTACCCTCAAGGGGTACGCGTACCACAGTTTGAGAATCCCTGACTAATAGGAATGGGTAAGGGGGATATGGCGTTTTTGTTCAGGATCGCCTACCTTAAGTAGACGCGCTCTCAATTTCTCTTTAAAAAAATAAATAGACATAGGCTTAACTTAAACCCATTACCATGTTCAACGAACCATCTCATCCATATATGTATCTTCTTAGCGAGGGAAGCAAGTATGAATCGGTCCTACCAAGCTAATTATAATTTCCCCCTAATCCAAATTCCAGGAGATGGTTGTACTCTTTGTTTAATTTATCCTATACTCGCTCCCAACCGACAAACACTATTATCCTGATAGAGAAGGACTCTACTTTGCATACACGAGACATAATCCTTCCCAGGCAAGGAAGTTGTATGTCCTTCCCTTTATGCTAGCTTTATCAACATCTTTCATATCCTTACCATCTTTAATAGCCAACCCTAGAAGACAGTTATATGAAGGTCCTCTGGAAGCACTTGAATGACTAGTAGTGGTAAGCTATGCATATAGGAAAACCGAAGTGAATTTAGAATGAATCTGACTTATCTTAAGTACTAATTTGAAAATACTAAACTTAAAATCTAGGCTTCTTTCATTAGATGTGCCTATGAGACTTTGCTTTACCAGCTCTCAGATCTATTCAGAATGTATGTGAAAATTACTCCGTAGGACAATAATCTGCGGTTGAAGTTTATAGACTGTATTATGTAGCTCAGGGTCTCTCAAACAGGGGGGCATAGAATGTTGTAAGTGGAGGCGAGATAAGTCCTCTGAAGCTGCTTACAAACGAGAGGCGTGAGTCCTCAATTAGGTGTACCAGCGGGTAGACTGACGTGACGTGTGCGTACTGAACTACGTCATTGATTTTGTAGAATGTTTAGTCTTGATAGACCCTTGTTACTCAGCTATGGCATCTGTTCTTAAGGCTGTCTGGAACATAGGCGAGAGTCTCAATTTATTATATGACTATATTAAATCCTTTTCTTCATTGTATTACGAAAACTAAGATTATATAATATATTGAAAATTTGTACAATTTTTTTAAGATATCTGTTGTGCAAAGTCTTTATATATTATCGGTTTTCAAAACGTTCTTCGACGTCTTCCGACATCCTTTCTCCAGTTTCCCCCATCTCGTTAATTCCTCCTATCCAGCTACTTGAACCACCTGGCTGCTTTGGCAGGCGTTCTTCGACTTCTTCCGACATCCATTCATCCACTCATGTTCCAAGCCTCTATCTTCGATCACGTTATTTCCTGCTATCCAGCTACTTGAACCACCTGGCTGCTTTGGCAGGCGTTCTTCGACTTCTTCCGACATCCATTCATCCACTCATGTTCCAAGCCTCTATCTTCCATCTCGTTAATTCCTCCTATCCAGCTACTTGAACCACCTGACTGCTTTGGCAGGCGTTCTTCGACTTCTTCCGACATCCATTCATCCACTCATGTTCCAAGCCTCTATCTTCCATCTCGTTAATTCCTCCTATCCAGCTACTTGAACCACCTGGCTGCTTTGGCAGGCGTTCTTCGACTTTTTCCGACATCCATTCATCCACTCATGTTCCAAGCCTCTATCTTCCATCTCGTTAATTCCTCCTATCCAGCTACTTGAACCACCTGGCTGCTTTGGCAGGCGTTCTTCGACTTCTTCCGACATCCATTCATCCACTCATGTTCCAAGCCTCTATCTTCCATCTCGTTAATTCCTCCTATCCAGCTACTTGAACCACCTGGCTGCTTTGGCAGGCGTTCTTCGACTTCTTCCGACATCCATTCATCCACTCATGTTCCAAGCCTCTATCTTCCATCTCGTTAATTCCTCCTATCCAGCTACTTGAACGACCTGGCTGCTTTGGCAGGCGTTCTTCGACGTCTTCCGACACCCATTCTCCAGTTTTCCCCATTCATCCACTCATGTTCCAAGCCTCTATCTTCGATCACGTTATTTCCTCCTATCCAGCTACTTGAACGACCTGGCTGCTTTGGCAGGCGTTCTTCGACGTCTTCCGACATCCATTCATCCACTCATGTTCCAAGCCTCTATCTTCCATCTCGTTAATTCCTTCTATGCAGCTACTTGAACGACCTGGCTGCTTTGGCAGGCGTTCTTCGACGTCTTCCGACACCCATTCTCCAGTTTTCCCCATTCATCCACTCATGTTCCAAGCCTCTATCTTCGATCACGTTATTTCCTCCTATCCAGCTACTTGAACGACCTGGCTGCTTTGGCAGGCGTTCTTCGACGTCTTCCGACATCCATTCATCCACTCATGTTCCAAGCCTCTATCTTCCATCTCGTTATTTCCTGCTATCCAGCTACTTGAACCACCTGGCTGCTTTGGCAGGCGTTCTTCGACTTCTTCCGACATCCATTCATCCACTCGTGTTCCAAGCCTCTATCTTCCATCTCGTTAATTCCTCCTATCCAGCTACTTGAACCACCTGGCTGTAGGGCAGGCGTTCTTCGACTTCTTCCGACATCCATTCATCCACTCGTGTTCCAAGCCTCTATCCTCCATCTCGTTAATTCCTTCTATCCAGCTATTTAAACGACCTGGTTGCTTTGGTAGGCATTCTTCGACGTCTTCCGACACCCATTCTCCAGTATTCCCTATTCATCCACTTATGTTCCAAGCCTCTATCTTCCATATCGTTAATTCCTCCTATCCAGCTACTTGCACGACCTGGCTGCTTTGGCAGGCGTTCTTCGACTTCTTCCGACATCCATTCATCCACTCATGTTCCAAGCCTCTATCTTCCATCTCGTTATTTCCTGCTATCCAGCTACTTAAACCACCTGGCTGCTTTGGCAGGCGTTCTTCGACTTCTTCCGACATCCATTCATCCACTCGTGTTCCAAGCCTCTATCCTCCATATCGTTAATTCCTCCTATCCAGTTACTTCAACGACCTGGTTGCTTTGGCAGGCGTTCTTCACTCATCCTGTTACGTTTTCATCTCATTCGTTATTGTGTGTGTGACATCCATAATTTCTCTTATTCTCCCTTTTGGTACTCTGTCTTTCAAGCCCTGACTTTCTTGCAGGTCTGTACGAAAAGCCCATCTAGTAGCATTTAGTAATTTTTCGATCTATCTTTGAATTGTCATACTTTACTTCCGTATGTTAAATATATTTGTACATTAAATAAGTATTTTTATTAAAAGTTGAAATTATCTGATGTTTAGTTGACCTAATAGCTTCTGTTCGAAATCTTGTTGCTGTTCATGAAGAGCTGGTTGTATTCTTATTACACTTTTTCTACTACTTGCGACCAGACGTTTTGGTAACTGTTGTTAAATTGTTAACTTGCACTTGGAGGAAACGTTTTCTGCTCACGACTTCTTCAGCCTTGTATTTTTGCCGCAAGGAATGCTGCAGTTGCGTTTCCTCGGTACCATTATTTTGAAAGTTAGAAGTGATGTGATCGAAGAGTATGTGTGATCTGTGCCGTGTTTGTTCATTTAAGATGTCATTTTTGTGTGTGTTGCTATGTCACATATATTTCAAACATATGTCCAGGAGTATACAAACTAAAATGCAACAACTGCAATAAGTTCTATATTGGACAAACAGGTAGATCTTTTGCCGAAAGATATAAAGAGCACAAAAAACGCTCTGCACACTACTATTGAATCCACCTTCGCAAATCACCTCATGGACACTAAACACTCTTGCAAAAGTATGGAAATTAACATGAGCATCCTCCACACATGCAACAAAGGTCATAAATTAAACACACTAGAACAGTATGAAATATATGTGACATAGTAACACACATAAAAATGACATCTTAAATGAACAAACACGGCACAGATCACACATACTCTTCGATAACATCACTTCTAACTTTCAAAATAATGGTACCGAGGAAGCGCAACTGCAGCATTCCTTGCGGCAAAAATACGAGGCTGAAGAAGTCGTAAGACGAAAACGTTTCCTCCAAGTGTAAGTTAACAATGTAACAACTTTTAATTAACAAAAAGTGTGGTCGCAAGTAACAGCAAAAGTGTAATAAGCTTCTATTCAATATTCAGATTATAATTCTTAACCTAATATAAATGGAAGGGGTCACGGCCTTGTGTCAGAAAGGGGATACAAACCCTGAGAGCCTGTCTTTTGAACCGTTCGGCTCAGAACAGTTGCTGGAAGCCCGGCTACATGGTACTGACCATGGCGTAGTGCTAGCGACATTGGATTTCTTGAATACCGTACGGTTTAAGTGAAGTCGTTCTACCCTGCCATTGCTAATTGGTATAAAAGGAATCATTAATACTATATTCATAATCATTATTTTATTAGCTGCCAAACCATCCATCATCAGCTATTTAGGGTTTAGGTGCCATTAATACTATATTCATAAACTTTATTTGATTAGCTGCCAAACCATCCATCATCAGCTATTTAGGGTTTAGGTGCCATTAATACTCTATTCATAAACATTATTTTATTAGCTGCCAAACCAACCATCATCAGCTATTTAGGGTTTAGGTGCCATTAATACTATATTCATAAGCATTATTTTATTAGCTGCCAAACCAACCATCATCAGCTATTTAGGGTTTAGGTGCCATTAATACTATATTCATAAACATTATTTTATTAGCTGCCAAACCAACCATCATCAGCTATTTAGGGTTTAGGTGCCATTAATACTATATTCATAAGCATTATTTTATTAGCTGCCAAACCAACCATCATCAGCTATTTAGGGTTTAGGTGTCATTAATACTATATTCATAAGCATTATTTTATTAGCTGCCAAACCAACCATCATCAGCTATGTAGGGTTTAGGTGCCATTAATACTATATTCATAAGCATTATTTTATTAGCTGCCAAACCAACCATCATCAGCTATTTAGGGTTTAGGTGCCATTAATACTATATTCATAATCATTATTTTATTAGCTGCCAAACCAACCATCATCAGCTATTTAGGGTTTAGGTGCCATTAATACTATATTCATAATCATTATTTTATTAGCTGCCAAACCAACCATCATCAGCTATTTAGGGTTTAGGTGCCATTAATACTATATTCATAATCATTATTTTATTAGCTGCCAAACCAACCATCATCAGCTATTTAGGGTTAGGTCCATTAATACTATATTCATAAGAATTATTTTATTAGCTGCCAAACCAACCATCATCAGCTATTTAGGGTTTAGGTGCCATTAATACTATATTCATAAGCATTATTTTATTAGCTGCCAAACCAACCATCATCAGCTATTTAGGGTTTAGGTGCCATTAATACTATATTCATAAGCATTATTTTATTAGCTGCCAAACCAACCATCATCAGCTATTTAGGGTTTAGGTGCCATTAATACTATATTCATAAGCATTATTTTATTAGCTGCCAAACCAACCATCATCAGCTATTTAGGGTTTAGGTGCCATTAATACTATATTCATAATCATTATTTTATTAGCTGCCAAACCAACCATCATCAGCTATTTAGGGTTTAGGTCCATTAATACTATATTCATAAGCATTATTTTATTAGCTGCCAAACCAACCATCATCAGCTATTTAGGGTTTAGGTGCCATTAATACTATATTCATAAGAATTATTTTATTAGCTGCCAAACCAACCATCATCAGCTATTTAGGGTTTAGGTGCCATTAATACTATATTCATAAGCATTATTTTATTAGCTGCCAAACCAACCATCATCAGCTATTTAGGGTTTAGGTGCCATTAATACTATATTCAAGAGCATTATTTTATTAGCTGCCAAACCAACCATCATCAGCTATTTAGGGTTTAGGTGCCATTAATACTATATTCATAAGAATTATTTTATTAGCTGCCAAACCAACCATCATCAGCTATTTAGGGTTTAGGTGCCATTAATACTATATTCATAAGCATTATTTTATTAGCTGCCAAACCAACCATCATCAGCTATTTAGGGTTTAGGTGCCATTAATACTATATTCATAAGAATTATTTTATTAGCTGCCAAACCAACCATCATCAGCTATTTAGGGTTTAGGTGCCATTAATACTATATTCATAAGCATTATTTTATTACCTGCCAAACCAACCATCATCAGCTATTTAGGGTTTAGGTGCCATTAATACTATATTCATAAGCATTATTTTATTAGCTGCCAAACCAACCATCATCAGCTATTTAGGGTTTAGGTGCCATTAATACTATATTCATAAACATTATTTTATTAGCTGCCAAACCAACCATCATCAGGGTTTAGGTGCCAACGCTGTTTACGTCCTCCTTCAGGTAACAAAACATACTTTGTGTAATTTTTAAGTACTACATAATTTATTTTAAGCGTTTAACATTGCCAGGAATAATACAACTATCTCAGTAGCGTAGACATTATATTGAAGGTTTGCACAATCAAGTACGTCGTCATAATTAATTTGCTGTAAAATTTGACAAAACTGTTATCAAAGCGTTGCCTATCTCAGACGTGAAGGCTAACCTGCGTTATCTGCGTATTTATTGCGGTAGGTCAGCGTGTCATTATAATTTACATAATTTGTTTTGCGTCTATGTACATTGATTTTTTCGGTTCTGTGACGTTACATAACTGAGGCAAGGTTACGCAACACTGAGACGCCGGTTCATTCATTGATCACATGTTTATTTCTGGCACGTGCATTTTACTACGGTTCTGTTGTTTTTATCTTGTCAGATTAGAAACAGCTGTTCGGATTTGTACAATTAATGTGGCTCCGTATTGGCATGTGGTTTGTGTTATGAAACGTGTTCACGAGAAAGTACGGAGCCAAGTTTCGGACTAGGCTTAGTCGTTGATTGAATAGGTTGTGCTTTTCGCTGTAATATAACCTGGTCTATGCGTTACGTTCAGAATTGCCTGTTCCCATAATTTTCCTTTACCTCCGTCATCATTATATCGGTTCTTAATTTTATCTTTACTGCATCCTGCAGGATGTGTATATTCTCCCTTTAAATCCAAATAGAAGAGCAGACAGTCGTCTCTTTCAGTTAATTTTAGTTTTCATTTTGTTTATTAGGTTGATAAGTTTATTGGGTTTTTTATTGCCTACATCAGGGATATTTAATATTTTTTGTTTTTTTAAATAGGGAGTGTATATATTTTTTTAATGTATAGCCTGTAACGGAGGTATTCAATGTTTAGGTTTTTTAATGCTTACAACAGGAATATTCATTATTTTCTTTGTTTTATGTTTTTTTAATATTGTTTTGTTTATTGTTTAGCATTTAGAGGTATTACTTTTGTTTTGTATTGTCTACATCAGGAATATTCATATTTGTGTGTATGTTTCTTTTTAAATATGTTTTAATTGTTTATCCTTTAACGGGCTATTCCATATTGTTGGTTTTTTTTATTGTGTAACCTATAACAGGGTTTTTCATTTTGTGTGTTTTATTTTATGCATCATGGATGTTCAATATTTTGTCGTGTTTGTATCCTATAACGAGGATATTGATTATTTTTGTTTTTTATACCCAATAACGGAGATCTTCAATATTTTTGTTTTTTTATTCTCTACAGCAGGAATATCCGATATTTTTAACAACCCGTAACATTTTTCGAATTAAGTGATCAAACCTACTGCATATTTAGTTATATATGCATCTATAAACGTAGGAGGACAGGGCATTTAGAGTGGATTCGGGGTGAAATAAATCTTCATAAATGACAAAAGGTAAAGCAAAAAAATAGGCCTACTCTATTTTTTAAATTTAAGATCAGGAAAGAGTCGCAAACGATTTGAGTAAACAAGAAAATAAATATTCAATAAATAATTACACAAATTTACAATTCTAAACATGTAATTTTCATGCGCGTTTCGATGTATTGTGTGATCATCATCAGTGAGGCTACTAGATAATTACGATTCCAGCCGTTCCGGTTGTGTTACGTTAATCTTACTTATGATGATAACACAAGTAACTGACACGCCTATGAGAATAAAGTGCTTCTAATTGTAGGTTTGTGTGCAGTTATTTATTAGTCACAATATAGATCAGTTATTACTCAGGAAAAGTAAATAATATTTACTCTAAGAACACCTGTGATCTGCGAAATTATTTGGAAGGGTGTGTTAACGCTGTGCTGAATCTATCTCTGTTCCTTTTTAAATGTTCACCTTGAAAATCCTCTTTCTCAAAATACGTTCCGGTAAGTTCAATTAGGATTTTTTCAAAAAGACCTCATAGTTCTTTGTATTCGTTCGGAACTCTGATCCAAATAAGTAGGTTTTTTCATAACTAGAGCTAAAGATTTGAACACTGAGGGCACACTTTAAACATTAAATGCCATGAAAAAACAAGTTACATCCGTATGGTCTGAAGCAGCGCCGCGGGCCACATCCGTGCCACATCACTTTTAAGTGGCTCGCTTAATGTTTGAAACGAATAAAAGTAATGAGAATAATATCGCATATTTATAGTTATTCTCTATTTAAATGCCTAGTAGATTATTCACATAGACAGCACAGAAGCAGAGGAACTATTTTCTTCTTTTAAATTGCCAATAGTAATTATTGTTTGTGGAAGCTTCCCCGATAAATGTGTTGTGGTAATGGCGAAGGTAGCCTTGATAGATTTTCCGCAAGGAAATAAATGTAAAGTTCATAATTTATTAGTAATAAATAGAATTAATAACAATGCACTTTAGTTTGTGGTTTGACATTTGTTCTTAATAACTATTAGGCCCTATACAAAAACACCTTTATAAGAAATTTTGAGCTACCATATTCTAAAGCATTTGAATTTCGAACCTATGCATACTTTGGTCGAGGGTGAAATATTCTCCTAGCTCGCTAAAGTTAGTGGTAACTTCTATTCGCGGTTAATTTAAGCTGCACTAGGAAAATAAAGGAGATGTCGTTCCTTTATAAATAATATTTTGATTGGCTAACATACTCTACATATTTCCGCGCATCCCTAAAGAAAACTCTTACGACAGTCCCTGAAGCACTGGTCTAAAGTCACTGCACGAAATCGGTCGGGTGACTAAAAATACATCGTTGCCACATGAGGGAGAGAGGAGCCATGGACAGGCTATAGTGCGACACCCTGACGCTCGAATTAGGCAACACTGTTCGCTCAGGGTTGCCAATTAGTGGTCAGGGGTAAATATAACTCGCGAGACCGGTTTCATACGTGACAACAGCGCTAAACGAGCCGCCCGCCCAATTTCTTGGAGCGGCCTTTAGCAATCCTTTAACGGATTTTTGTTGTCCGTATGTTGCAAGTTGTTTTTAAAATTTTGCTAATAACTATCTGTTTATGCCTGTTTTGCAAACAAAATAGTAATGTTTTTTTTCCTTCCAGGACTTGTCGGGACAGAACAGCAATGACAGTTCGAACGGGCCTGCTCCAGGAACTCCCAACTGTAGGCCTACCCCTTCACCTACAGGATCAACTGGTTCGAGGTCCATGTCCCCCGCTGTTGGTGAGTAGTTTTGTAGAACATTCCACGCTTTTAGTTACTAACTCACACTACTTGTGAAGACAGAGTAGATCTTTCAATATTAATATAAGTTGGTAATTGTTTACAAAGATTTTTCGAAAATATTTAAAAAATATATAATTTCCCTTGCAAATAGTTGAATACGGTAAATTTTAAATTTTGACATGCAATAAACGTTTTTAAAATACTATTTTTTATAATTTGAAAAAATAGATTTTTTTTAGATTCTTAATATTTTTATTTTTCCTTAATCCATGTTATTAATGTTAAAAAAAATAAGATTTGTGGAAAAATCGTAGCTAGGATGGTTATTTGGAGGGCATGAACTGTGGGGGGGGGGGGCAGGGGAGTGTAATCTCCCTGGGGAAATTTTGAACATTTTTATCTCTAGAAATCATATTTTATGCTATTTTGGCACTTGGAAATTGTTGGGTCGTCGGAAAGGTATTTTGCTAAAAATCTAGCACTGTTTTATATGTTATTATTGGCGATTATAACCACAATTGGTTTTTCGCCAAAAAAATAAATTATTTGTTATTATTGTTTGCTGAAATTAATTCGTTTGGGGGGGGGAGTATGCGGCCCCTCTGGCTACGCCAGTGACAGTAGACATTCTTTATACACATGTCTTCCTACTATTTTTGAGAACTCATAGTTCACAACTAATTGAACTTTGTGAAACCTCTTATGGAACGTTTACTGTTACATTTAGTGTACATTTACAAAGCACGCGCACCTACAATTAGTATAACTATCCGCTAAGTAATACCAACTCGTAATTTTAAACTTACTTTTTTTGATGACAAAGTCATCCTCGTCTGTAAGTTTTACACAAATTTTAAACTGTAATTACTTTTAAATTTTAATGGAGTGTGTTTGTGCACAAACTCATTTGTGATAATGACTGTAGTAGAAACGCTAATTTAGTTTCCTTATCTTATAAGTTAAACTCATATTTCTGTAGCTCATACTATGCTCTACATTGTACAAATGTTTTTACTCTGGCTAGTAACGCCTCTAATAAGGCGAAATTAGTATTACAGTCGAAAGTTTCAGGCGAAAATCAAGGATGACTGTGGTAGAAACGCTAATTTAGTTTCCTTATCATATTTCTGTAGCTCATACCATGCTCTACATTGTACAAATGTTTTTACTCTGGCTAGTAACGCCTCTAATAAGGCGAAATTAGTATTACAGTCGAAAGTTTCAGGCGAAAATCAAGGATGACTGTGGTAGAAACGCTAATTTAGTTTCCTTATCTTATAAGTTAAACTCATATTTCTGTAGCTCATACCATGCTCTACATTGTACAAATGTTTTTACTCTGGCTAGTAACGCCTCTAATAAGGCGAAATTAGTATTACAGTCGAAAGTTTCAGGCGAAAATCAAGGATGACTGTGGTAGAAACGCTAATTCAGTTTCCTTATCTTATAAGTTAAACTCATATTTCTGTAGCTCATACCATGCTCTACATTGTACAAATGTTTTTACTCTGGCTAGTAACGCCTCTAATAAGGCGAAATTAGTATTACAGTCGAAAGTTTCAGGCGAAAATCAAGGATGACTGTGGTAGAAACGCTAATTCAGTTTCCTTATCTTATAAGTTAAACTCATATTTCTGTAGCTCATACCATGCTCTACATTGTACAAATGTTTTTACTCTGGCTAGTAACGCCTCTAATAAGACGAAATGAGTATTACAGTCGAAAGTTTCAGGCGAAAATCAAGGATGACTGTGGTAGAAACGCAAATTTAGTTTCCTTATCATATTTCTGTAGCTCATATCATGCTCTACATTGTACAAATGTTTTTACTCTGGCTAGTAACGCCTCTAATAAGGCGAAATGAGTATTACAGTCGAAAGTTTCAGGCGAAAATCAAGGATGACTGTGGTAGAAACGCAAATTTAGTTTCCTTATCATATTTCTGTAGCTCATACCATGCTCTACATTGTACAAATGTTTTTACTCTGGCTAGTAACGCCTCTAATAAGGCGAAATTAGTATTACAGTCGAAAGTTTCAGGCGAAAATCAAGGATGACTGTGGTAGAAACGCTAATTTAGTTTCCTTATCATATTTCTGTAGCTCATATCATGCTCTACAATGTACAAATGTTTTTACTCTGGCTAGTAACGCCTCTAATAAGGCGAAATTAGTATTACAGTCGAAAGTTTCAGGCGAAAATCGAGGATGACTGTGGTAGAAACGCTAATTTAGTTTCCTTATCATATTTCTGTAGCTCATACCATGCTCTACATTGTACAAATGTTTTTACTCTGGCTAGTAACGCCTCTAATAAGGCGAAATTAGTATTACAGTCGAAAGTTTCAGGCGAAAATCAAGGATGACTGTGGTAGAAACGCTAATTCAGTTTCCTTATCTTATAAGTTAAACTCATATTTCTGTAGCTCATACCATGCTCTACATTGTACAAATGTTTTTACTCTGGCTAGTAACGCCTCTAATAAGACGAAATGAGTATTACAGTCGAAAGTTTCAGGCGAAAATCAAGGATGACTGTGGTAGAAACGCAAATTTAGTTTCCTTATCATATTTCTGTAGCTCATATCATGCTCTACATTGTACAAATGTTTTTACTCTGGCTAGTAACGCCTCTAATAAGGCGAAATGAGTATTACAGTCGAAAGTTTCAGGCGAAAATCAAGGATGACTGTGGTAGAAACGCAAATTTAGTTTCCTTATCATATTTCTGTAGCTCATACCATGCTCTACATTGTACAAATGTTTTTACTCTGGCTAGTAACGCCTCTAATAAGGCGAAATTAGTATTACAGTCGAAAGTTTCAGGCGAAAATCAAGGATGACTGTGGTAGAAACGCAAATTTAGTTTCCTTATCATATTTCTGTAGCTCATACCATGCTCTACATTGTACAAATGTTTTTACTCTGGCTAGTAACGCCTCTAATAAGGCGAAATGAGTATTACAGTCGAAAGTTTCAGGCGAAAATCAAGGATGACTGTGGTAGAAACGCAAATTTAGTTTCCTTATCATATTTCTGTAGCTCATACCATGCTCTACATTGTACAAATGTTTTTACTCTGGCTAGTAACGCCTCTAATAAGGCGAAATTAGTATTACAGTCGAAAGTTTCAGGCGAAAATCAAGGATGACTGTGGTAGAAACGCAAATTTAGTTTCCTTATCATATTTCTGTAGCTCATATCATGCTCTACAATGTACAAATGTTTTTACTCTGGCTAGTAACGCCTCTAATAAGGCGAAATTAGTATTACAGTCGAAAGTTTCAGGCGAAAATCGAGGATGACTGTGGTAGAAACGCTAATTTAGTTTCCTTATCATATTTCTGTAGCTCATACCATGCTCTACATTGTACAAATGTTTTTACTCTGGCTAGTAACGCCTCTAATAAGGCGAAATTAGTATTACAGTCGAAAGTTTCAGGCGAAAATCAAGGATGACTGTGGTAGAAACGCAAATTTAGTTTCCTTATCATATTTCTGTAGCTCATATCATGCTCTACATTGTACAAATGTTTTTACTCTGGCTAGTAACGCCTCTAATAAGGCGAAATTAGTATTACAGTCGAAAGTTTCAGGCGAAAATCAAGGATGACTGTGGTAGAAACGCAAATTTAGTTTCCTTATCATATTTCTGTAGCTCATACCATGCTCTACATTGTACAAATGTTTTTACTCTGGCTAGTAACGCCTCTAATAAGGCGAAATTAGTATTACAGTCGAAAGTTTCAGGCGAAAATCAAGGATGACTGTGGTAGAAACGCAAATTTAGTTTCCTTATCATATTTCTGTAGCTCATATCATGCTCTACATTGTACAAATGTTTTTACTCTGGCTAGTAACGCCTCTAATAAGGCGAAATTAGTATTACAGTCGAAAGTTTCAGGCGAAAATCAAGGATGACTGTGGTAGAAACGCAAATTTAGTTTCCTTATCATATTTCTGTAGCTCATACCATGCTCTACATTGTACAAATGTTTTTACTCTGGCTAGTAACGCCTCTAATAAGGCGAAATTAGTATTACAGTCGAAAGTTTCAGGCGAAAATCAAGGATGACTGTGGTAGAAACGCTAATTTAGTTTCCTTATCATATTTCTGTAGCTCATATCATGCTCTACAATGTACAAATGTTTTTACTCTGGCTAGTAACGCCTCTAATAAGGCGAAATTAGTATTACAGTCGAAAGTTTCAGGCGAAAATCGAGGATGACTGTGGTAGAAACGCTAATTTAGTTTCCTTATCATATTTCTGTAGCTCATACCATGCTCTACATTGTACAAATGTTTTTACTCTGGCTAGTAACGCCTCTAATAAGGCGAAATTAGTATTACAGTCGAAAGTTTCAGGCGAAAATCAAGGATGACTGTGGTAGAAACGCAAATTTAGTTTCCTTATCATATTTCTGTAGCTCATATCATGCTCTACATTGTACAAATGTTTTTACTCTGGCTAGTAACGCCTCTAATAAGGCGAAATTAGTATTACAGTCGAAAGTTTCAGGCGAAAATCAAGGATGACTGTGGTAGAAACGCAAATTTAGTTTCCTTATCATATTTCTGTAGCTCATATCATGCTCTACATTGTACAAATGTTTTTACTCTGGCTAGTAACGCCTCTAATAAGGCGAAATTAGTATTACAGTCGAAAGTTTCAGGCGAAAATCAAGGATGACTGTGGTAGAAACGCAAATTTAGTTTCCTTATCATATTTCTGTAGCTCATACCATGCTCTACATTGTACAAATGTTTTTACTCTGGCTAGTAACGCCTCTAATAAGGCGAAATTAGTATTACAGTCGAAAGTTTCAGGCGAAAATCAAGGATGACTGTGGTAGAAACGCTAATTTAGTTTCCTTATCTTAACTCATATTTCTGTAGCTCATATCATGCTCTATATTGTACAAATGTTTTTACTCTGGCTAGTAACGCCTCTAATAAGGCGAAATTAGTATTACAGTCGTAAGTTTCAGGCGAAAATCAAGGACCCCGTATCATTCGGATAACCTGAGAAGCTCTCAGTATTTGAAATGCGTAAAAACGCCTGGCGAGCGACGGGATATCTTTGGGTCTTATAACAGAGGTTAAGATGTCACGCGCTATCTACTGTACAAAGTCCACCAACCGATATCTGTCTTATAAACCAAATGGAACCCCGACTAATTGATTGTGTTATAGAATACCCATGCTCGACATAATGACGGCGATAATCCAGATGGACTAGGATTAGGATGCGCCGGACCCCTCCTTAGTGGGATCTAATTTAAAAGGATCATTAAGTCGTAATGGCTTCGCTAACTCACTAATGATGGAAGTCGGAGAAACTAGCGGCGCCTAGTCGTCTGTGAGAAGAGAAGGGTGTGATTTATTGTGCATGTCTCAGAATCAGCTGATCTGGTCCTAACCTACAATCCGAGTTTTATCGCGTGTACTGACTAAAGTGAAAACATCGTCGGGACAGAAGCTGCTCTAAAGGCT